>PXIH01S0002504.1:13213-23944 GCA_003024985.2 Euperipatoides rowelli | reverse complement strand
CTAGTTAATTTAACAGTTTTCAAAAATTGAGTTGTATATGATTAATTAAATTAATAAATATTAATAATTGTGCACTAGGAGTTGCTGTCTTTTCAATGATAATAATAATTTTGTCGCTCCTAAATTTTGTCGCTGTAGGCATGTGCCTATTTTGCCAATAGGGAAATACAGCACTGTCTACCTAGAAAGTGAATTTATTTCACTTTTAAATAATTAACTCTATAAAGTTTGATAAATATGTTTAAGAAATATATTTCCAGAGTGTTTAGATAACTAATCAAAAGATGTATTTACGGTTGAGATCTTGTAATAAATTAAAAACTTTTTTATTATTATTATTATTATTTTAAAAAAACAACACATTATGACCATGCCCTATGCGGGATTCAAACCCGGAATGTCTCATTTGGCATCCTGCCTTCTTGCCAGCTACCCACCGAGGAATCGACAAATTTTTAAAAACTTTTCAAAATTAAAATCATAACAAGTAATGATAAGCAGATCATATTACCGCCATTATAGTTTATACATTTAACTTGCAGTGAAGATCTTGATAAATCAATAAACTAAACTAAATATAAGCAATATTTCTATACAAGTTGTCTTAATGTTATAAACTTTCCTTTTATTCTAGCTAATTTTTTTAATAATGGGGAGTTTGTTCCGCACACAATGAAAAAAAAACTATTGACGGGCTATAGTGTATATGACAAATGAAATGTTTTCTCAAATACCAGAGACGTAATGGTGTATATTTTCTAAAAAAAATGTTTTTTTTTTCCTTTAAAATTACTTTTTTTTTTAATTTTTATCATTATTTATTAAAGATTTTATTCTAAACTATTTCCTGTACAATTTTATAAATAGCTCTTTTGTAAAACAAAAAAAATCTTCATATCCAAGGACATAGCAGTGAACATGACATATTTATCTCTATACCTAGAGACATACAGTACATCACATTCATCAAATCATTTCTAGTAATAAATCTCAAAGTTATTTTTTTAAGTTCATCCTAAAGATTTGGCTTTCAAAATATATGGCCTATAAATGCAGAGAGTTCAGGATTTAAACTTTCACCTCTGTCCAATTCCATTTTATAAATAAATAAAGCCGATAGGTTTATGTATATCTTGTTAGCCATTGCAAATTTACTTCAAGAATTCAATTAATTTGTATCTGGTATCCAAGATTTATAATTGTAAGCATTGATACAATTGAATCTATAAATTAACATAGATTCAATTAATTATATATATATAATTTACAGGTATAATTTGGATGGATGGAAGAATGGATGGATGGACTGATGGATGAGGGATGGATGGATGGATGGACAGACGGATCGATGGATGGATGGACGGACTGATAGACGGACGGTCGGACAGACGGACGGATGGATGGATGGATAGATAGATGGGATGAATATTTACTTTACATACACATTATATATAGTGTATATATTTAATTTATCAAGTTAAATCCAGGGCCGGATTTAAACTTTTTTGGGCCCTGGTGACAAAAACAATATGTGGACCCCCTTGTTGAGAAGAGGATCTTGGGAAGATACCCCAGTGGGGTCCAGGAACAGAGCTCTGGTGGAAAAAAAAAAAATATTTTTTTTTAAAAAAATAAATTTGGAGGCTTTTAAAAACAAATTTTTCCACATTGCTGGAAACAATAGTCAGTTGCTGTGAGTAAATTGCTCCGGAAACTGAATATTTTTTCCAGCATTGGAAAACATTTTGCACTACTTACAAGAAATACTTTTTACTTATTGTAAATTTTAAAAGATGATTTCAGGTAATTACCACTTTTTAATTTATTAGAGTTGGTAGTTATCTCTCATTTTAATATTGAAACTTTAATAGGATAGTGTAAAAAAAACTTTTGTCTCAAAGAGGAGTTAATCCTAAATAATATTTTGATATTATTTTTTGTATAACCTGAATNAAAAAAAAAAATCATTGATAAACCACTTTAAACATTTCTCTAATATATACAAGAAATGTGTGTGACCCCCACCGGACATGCAGCAGCCCCCTTTGAACTTGCATGTCGTCCATTATTTTCCGAAATAATATCCATAGTCTTGCCAATCATAATTAGTAATTTATTTTGTCAATATCATTTGTACATCAACTCTATTCCTGCATACTAAGCTTTATTTAGTTGTCTAGTGAATTAAGTAGCTAGTTAGTTTAAATATTAAGAATAAAAATTTGATAACGTTTTGTAACCCTGCTTGAACTATTGTTGCTGGCCATAACAACAATAAATTTCAAACAAAGCATATGAGAGTGCAGATTTCAAATGGCCGAGACTCGGTAATCCTGCGTTGTGTTTACATTTAAATAGTAGGTTCTTTACAACTGAGAACAAGAGGATTTGTAATAGACTTAACGAACCAAGAATCCACAGTTCCAGCATTGTTTGCAAACATAATTTGAGGGACTAGCTATGACTGGGTCAGTCTATAATCTCAAAAACGTTTAATTGCATAATAGCCACACAAATATAATAAAGTTGTTTCCCTAGTTTAACATATAAAAATTAAATGCATACACTCATTCATAAAAAATATAATTCCAAACCTGTGGTTTAAAGTGGTTTATCTTAGGCTATTTGAGAAAGTAATAAAATTCTATATAATATGCAGAAATATTGTGAGTAATATTACAAGATAGCTATAGAATTTCAGCACCTAGCGATAAGTAAGGTGCCTCCACTGGCAAAACTATATGACACACCCACACACACACACACACACACACACACACACACACATATATATACAGTGATTGGAATGAACTTGTTCAAATGAACNTCTAGGTAACTTTTGACCTGAATTTTTATTTTCCTTTACAATGTTTAAAAACAAATATGAAATAATATTGCCTGATGGAAAAATAAAAGTTATATCATAATCCTTGAACGCAATTTGACATGCATTTTAAAACATCAACTATATTTAATATTCATATGGTTATTGTAAATAATTAGAGTAGTATTACTATCATTTATATCTATTGTAAATGTCAGCAATATCTTTAAGCTAATATTTTTAGTTTTTCCCTTCTTGACTTCTTGAGTACACATCAATAAAAATAGATTTGAATTTTGGTTGTTTATAACTTAGTACAATATATAGGCTAAATATTTTTTGGAATTATTTTTGCGTTTGTTCTTTAACTTCCTCAACATTTAAAATTTCATCGAATAAATCTCTTCAAATCATCACAGATAACTATGAAATGTTCCGATTCTCCCAATTAAAAGTAAATATTTTCTGATATACAAACAGAATTAATTCATTTCACTATTAATAAGTTAAAGGAAAGATAAATCCTTCTGAAAACCTTTGATTGTGTTTTAAAGTAACAATTAAAATTATTTTCTTGTGCGGCAAAGCAATCATCACATGGCTGTATGGCATATATCCTAAGGAGAGCTTAATCATGACTAAATTAAAGGAAAAATAAGACCTATCTTCCCCCAACTCTCCCCCTCCCCTATCTCTCTCTCTCTCCCTCTTTCTCTGATAATTATGTTTGTCAATTAAATATTGCCATCTGTTTTATTTTGAAACCAATCTGATACAATTTGTATGGCAGAAAGCAATTTATTTCATAATTTTAACAATTTTAGTTAGTATTGAAAATCATTTTATTTAAACTTCAGTAAATCAAGTGGTTTAATCACTTTGTAAGTGACTGTAAATCATACCCTTTGTGAGGTATGCATCTAGAGGTTTTGAAAGTATCTAATCTACCTGACCTTCATATGAGCAATGGTTTCTTTATTTTAGTTCTGCACATTTAGTAGTCTCATCTCACTGTGTTGGCCATATTGTCCAAATTTTATAAAGTGAAATTAAAATGTCCCCTTACATAAAACATGTGTTCAAAATTTTAAATCAGAAGCAGAGTAAGTGAAATAAATCATGTCAAATTTAATTTGAGTTGATTGTTCTTTTTAATGAACTTATATATGAACAGCTCACTCTATAAAGTGAATCATTCACTGTAAGCTAACTCTCAACAGCTCACTCTCCAAAGTGAATCATTCAAGATGAGATAACTCTCAACAGCTCACTCTTCAAAGTGAATCATTCAAGATGAGATAACTCTAAACAGCTCACTCTTCAAAGTGAATCATTAATTGTGAGCTAACTCTCAACAGCTCACTCTCCAACGTGATTCATTCATGATGAACTAACTCTCAACAGCTCACTCTCCAAAGTGAATCATTCAAGATGAGATAACTCTCAACAGATCACTATCCAAAGTGAATCATTCATTGTGAGCCAACTCTCAACAGCTCACTCTCCAAAGTGAATCATTCATTGTGAGATAAATCTCAACAGTTCACTTTCCAAAGTGAATCATTCACGATGAACTAACTCTCAACAGCTTACTCTCCAAAGAGAATCATTCAAGATGAGATAACTCTCAACAGCTCACTATCCAAAGTGAATCATTCATTGTGAGCTAACTCTCAACAGCCTACTCTCCAAAATGAATCATTCATATGAAATAACTCTCAATAGATTACTCTCCAAAGCTAATTATTCATGATGAAGTAACTCTCAACAGCTCTCTCTCTCTCTCTCTCCAAAATGAATCATTCGTGATGAGATAACTCTCAATAGCTCACTCTCCAAAATGAATCATTCATATGAAATAACTCTTAACAGCTTACTCTCCAAAGCGAATCATTCATGATGAGTTAACTTCAACAGGTCTCCAAAATGAATCATTCATGATGAGATAACTCTCAACAGCTAACTCTCCAAAGTGAAGCATTCACTGTGAGCTAACCCTGAACAGCTCACTCTCTAAAGTGAATCATTTATGAATCGTATGATGAGATAGCTCTCAACAGCTCACTCTCCAAAGTGAATCATTCATGATAAGATCAACAGCCTCATAACTTAAACAACATTTAGAATTCACACCTATATACCAAGTCACATTAGCATATCTTTAGAAATAATTTTAATAAAAATCTGCACTCTGCCTAAATAGTAATGAAAGTGGGCACAAGTTGGTTCAATGTGGAAAAAAAAGGAAATATAAAAGATAATCATATATTTTATATTGGAAAAAGCTTGACAATTGTAAAGCACAAAGCTTTAAATGATTATATTGTTTAAAAGATAAATTTTTTAAAAGATAAAGAAACAATAATATTAGAACATATTCAAAACAATTTGAAAACTTATCGGTAAAAAAATCTGATATTTTTTTTAAATTATTTGTTAATCAACCATCTATTAATTAGTTCTGTATTTTTTATAGCTCAAGAATTAGCTAAGATGGAGAAGAAAAATTATACACCATCGTAAACGCCTTTAAAACGCAGCTATTATCGTAAGGCTGGCAGCATCTGAAGAATGCTAGCATAACATAGAAAAATGTATAGCCTACTTGTACATTAATTATGATTTCTCTTCTATTTAATATTCAATAATCATACATTTAAAATATTGAATTTTTTTAAAAAAATAATGAGACATTATTTACCTTTAACAAGAAATACAAATCTAACAATAAGACCCCCTCATAGGAGGTCCAAAATCCAGACAAACACCACCCCAACAACCCAAACATTACAATAGACATAACTAGCCCAATTGTACTTAACAATAGGTAGATCATGTAAAACCCATAACCCCCTAAACAGTCATTGTTCAAATAAGTCACATCGTTCTTCCAAATACTTGCAAAATATATCTTCAAATATCCAAAAGGAGAGAGATTCATATTTTGAAATAAAAAAAAAGATCTTACATTCCAGCAGGCAAACAAACCAATCAAAATCAATCTGATCCTGGGCTTACTAATGGTATTGGACAAAAACATCTCCTGCATGTCCCTATATTTACAAAAGTCCATCCTAAGCATCGCATCCATCCACATCCAACATTGCACAAAATAGCTGCATCTCAAGAACAGATGATCCACAACCTTAGGTTCACAACAAAACAAACACTTCACTTCAATATAAAAATTGTACCTTGAAACCAACCTCATCCTAGACGGTTGTGCCCCAAACGTTAATTTGATACAGAAGTCAATAAGGTTATACAGTGCCAAACCCTCCATAAGTGATGCAATAAAAAAATGCCTCACCAAAATATTAATTTTTTATGGTTTAAAAGTACAAAAAAAAAAATTAAATCATTAAAAGAAATAGAGCCCCCTTTTAAATCTCTACATTACCAGGACAACACCTGTATTCTTAAATATGCCTAACAGGTATTCTTAAATATTTACTAAAATATTATGAATTTTATTTACATTCCTATTTTAATTATCAGACTTTAATAATTTTAACATTTAATAGTTATAAAATATATTAAATATTAAAATAAGCTCATTATTTTAAGACTATTGTAATTAAATGCATGCATTTGAATAGGAGCGCTATATACAGTCACAATTCATAAAAACAGGATTTGAAATAAATTCATAATCAAATAATTAAAGTCATTCATATCAGATTCATTGACCTTGTTTTCATAGATGTTTAGAGAAATAAAGAAGCCAGTATTCCTTTTTTTACTTTGTTTTAATTCTTTTAAAAGTGGGAACAATAAACTATAAATAAGCTTGCCAAGATGTGGCAGAATCTACCCTCCCCCCTATCTACACAATTTCTTTTTTATTATTATTATTAATTTGAGAGCATTGGCTAGATATTACTGTGTCTAAATTTGATGTAAATACTGTTAGGAACACCCAAAAATAAATTTTATCCAACTAGCATTTAGATTGGTATGTCATCAATATTACCAGACAAAATATNGACGGACGGAAAGACAGACAGACACAGACAGACAGAGACAGGCAGATGAAGAGACAAACAGACAGAGAGACAGACAGATGGAGAGACAGAAAAATGGAGAGACAGACAGTCAGACAGACACAGATAGACAGACATCCAGACAGACATCCAGAGAGAGAAAGAGAAAGAGAGAGAGAATGAGAGAGAAAAAGAGAGAAAGAGAAAACGAGAGAGAGAGAAAAAGAAAGAAAAAGAATGAGAGAAAGAGAGAGAGAGAGACTATTTTCTGAAGATTTCAGTAAATGATTTAGAAACACCTTTTAGAAACTAAATGTCGCTCACCTTTTAAAGTTTGTACACAAATTCATTTCTATTAAAATCAAATTTATCGTTTACATAATAAAGAAAATAGAAACCTTATTTTTAAGTCTATCCAGACACACTTGGGGATAAATTATTACTTGTTTGCAATTTAGCTGGAATTTTAGCCCACAGTTGATAAACCGTAAGTTATTAATGCCTGAAATGATAATAATTATTGTCTAATACAGCCAAATGTTCTACTTGATTAAGAAAAGACTAAAAGAAAAATGCCTTTGAGAATATTTCATCAATTAATAATTTCCAGCTAGGAAAGATAAATAAAAAGACGCTTTTTAAGTAATTGAAACAGCTGCCCTTTTGTAAGAAGATTGCTACTAGCAATTATATTATTTCTCTGAATGCCACAATATTTTTAAACCCGTCAAAGAAACGCAGCCGTAAGCTTCACGTGTGGCAGTGATTTTTTTTTTAATGCCTACTTGGCGAATGTTGAATTGTCTTCAATTAATTTCAGGTGTAGTGCAGGAAAAAAAAAAATACTAAACCTACTTTACATTTTTTGCATAATATGAAATTTATCCACAATAACCAATACCTGTTTTCTTTCGTTTTTAATCCATTCGATGTTCCTGGAGGAAATCTAGAGAATTCATTGTTTACAAACATCTAAGTTTCTGCTATAATATACGGTATATATTTTTTTATAAAAAATGCACCAGAAGCCGTCTTGATTTTTTTTTTTTTTTTTACTAAATAATAATTGAAAACTTCTAAAGTATTTCCATGTAGACATTAAAGATATTTCAAATGTCAATATCTAAAATCACTGTTATTGAATACAATCATCATAAAAACTAGAAATGACTTTCATTTAAATTAAATATGAATAATATTTATTTTTATTTCAATCTTAGCTCTATAAATTTTTATGCAATGTAAATTATCAAAGGGAGATAATACGTGAGAACATATTTCAATACAAGGTAGTCTAGTTAAATAGCAAAACACCCAAATTCATATAAAGACTTCAAAACAAATACACAGTGTATAAATACTTTGCATTTAGTTATTTATTATAAATATCTTTCACCCTAAGTCAGCAGTGCCATCTATGAACTATTATTAGAAACTTTATTGTAACTAAGGCTTAAGAATTATAACTGTTAGGTGAGAGAGAGAGTGTGTGATGCCCATGTAACAGGCTTAAAAATGTTTGATGCCCGGTGTAACACTCGGCTTATTTGCTAGTATTTATAATTATTAGAATTTAACTTACAACTTTCCTTTCTTCCATGTCGGTACCTGCATCTTAATCCCATGAATTCCAGTACTCAGTCAAAACTTTGTACTAGGTTATCTAGGAGCAAATAACACCCACTAGAGAGACAATTCCGTGATTTTGGGATGAACTCATGAACCTTCATCATCAGTTTGAGTCTTGGGAGCTTATAGGCTACACTGTGTATTTGTTTTGAATTGGTTATTCAAATTTGGGTATTTTGCTATTTAATAAGACTATCTTATATCAACATATGTAATACAATAAAGACATGATGTATTAATGTAGCTCTATCATGTCTTATTTTGATGTCCTAACCTTCACCCCGAACTAAACCCTATCATAAGCAGTCAGGATCCATTATCTTCTCACCAACATAATTAACGTTAGAAGTCACATGACAACTAAAACATAGTAGCATGTAGATTTACTATTTTTTCTCACCATTTTTAATATATTTTCTTTACAGTCCTAACCTTACCTTAGAATAATTTAGAGGTGAAATAATCTTTTGCTGAGCGCAGATTTAGAAAATTTCAACCTTTTACTGCCGTCAGCCATATTGGTGGGCAGATAATGGATTTTGATCTCCTAAGAATTTAGTAGGAGGTATGGTTCAGGTGTGATGAAGTTTAGGACTATAAAGAAATGTGATAATCACATTGAATTCATTTTATTTCATAAATTAAAGTTGTTTTTTAAAAGGAGATATTGTGTCATCTATTGTTATTTTGGGTGAATTACAGTTTACAGTTCCCCTTTTTTTATTGGTTGTCAAATCCAGACAAATTATCGAGAATTTATTGCTTTGTTGATTTTGAGAGCATGCGTGGGTTTTTAGAGCATGNAGAACCTGAGAAAACAATGAATTTTTGTGTGATTATATAAGAACAGCATTCTAAATGAAACTATTCCTGATTTAATAACAGCCATAGAATATTATAGATCTTTGAAGTAACATATTAAGAGAATTAGACACATAGAGAGATAATTTTAATTGAAGATGAATAAGCTGATCATTTTTTACATAAAAAAAAAGGAAATAAATTTTAAAAAAATAAAGATAACAATTTTCATCTTGTAATGCTGTACATTGTTAAAAAAGAATGACATCTGGATACTAAATCTTTATGGTAATTTACATTTGACTATACAAATTTGTTTATTCTTACTTTTAAACAAATTTTAAGCAAAAATAAATAAAATTAAAATACAATGATTAAAATATATTAAAATAAGATCAGATTTTTATTCAAGTTATTTTTAAAGACATGTTAATGATGCTTGGTATATAGGTAAGAATTCTCAATGCAGCTCAATTTGTGTGGGCCATTGTAACACTCAATAGATATTCTCCAAAGTGAGTTATTCCCTGTGGTCTAGCTCTCAGCAGTTCATTCTCTAATTGAGACATTCACAGTAAGGTAAGTATCAACATCTTACTCTTCAAAGTGAGTTATTCACTGGAAACTAGCTCCCAACAGATCACTCACTAAAGTCAATCATTTACAGTTAAATAACTCTCAACATCTCACTCTCCAAATTTAGTCATTCACAGTGAGAAAACTCTCAAAATCTCACTTTCAAAGCGAGTCATTCGCTGTGAGCAAGCTCTCAACAGTTAACTCTCCAAAGTGAGTCATTCACAGTGAGAAATTCTCAATATCTCTTTCAAAGTGAGTCATTCGCTGTGAGCTAGCTCTCAACAGTTAACTCTCCAAAGTGAGTCATTCACAGTGAGATAACTTTATATCTCATTCTACAAAGTCAGTCATTCACTGTAAGATAGCTTTTAGCAGTTCACAATGAGATAACTATCAATAGCTCACTCTGCAAAGCGAGCCATTAACAGTGAGATAACTCTCAACAATTCACTATCTTAAGTGAATCATTCAAAACGATATGGCTCATGTGAGTGTTCATACGTGCAGATGGATTTGAACAATTTGTTCAAAACTGTACAAAATTAAAATAATCTCATGTATTTTGTTTTATGTTTAAGTCAGAATGACATAGGTGTTAGGAAATTGTTTCAAATTTAGCATCATACAATAATATATTGATATTTTGATAATTGCTGCATAATGATAAGCTTTTTTTTTTTCCAGGAGCAAAGAGTGAGTACACAATGTTATGAGCCATTCAAATTATAGGACTTTGTTCATATCAAATGATAATATAATAGAATTAAGTCAATTATAGTAAATCAATATTTTTCCAATTATTACTTCATTAAAGCAATGACTTTAACAACTTTCTTNTAGACAACAACCAGGGAAAACTACTACTGAGTTTTAACACTCTGCTTGTAAGGTTGTAATCCAATGGTGGAGGTGGGA
>PXIH01S0002495.1:28293-40634 GCA_003024985.2 Euperipatoides rowelli | reverse complement strand
GTGTGGAGTTAAATAATGAAATGTATTTTGTGTATGTCCCTTATACTGATCATTCAATGATTAATTGTAAAGTGGAGACTAAGTAATCAAGATAAGAGATATACATGTATAGGAATGATACCGGTGTTTACTGAAAAAGTTATGAAGATTGAGGTGAATGAGTTGTATGGTAATGTGGTTGTAAAACTGAAGGACAGTAATGTGGTATTGGCAAATGATCAAAAGGAATGTAAGACTAAGAGCAATAGGCCTGGGAAACTTGATTGTAAAAAAATAAATATTAGAGTTAAAGTAACTAGAGTGGCAAGTTAAAGTGTTGGTGAATTCAAGTGGTAGTGATTTGATGACTTTTCAGGAAAAAAAAAACGGTAAAATATGAATATCTTAGTAAAATCAAATTAAAGAATTTGAGATTTAAATTCACCAAAAATTATAAGGAGACAATGAATGTTCAAAATTGGGTAATGATTAGAGAGTTAAAACAGAGGGAAAAGGCTTCAAATATTTTTGTTTTGCAAATTGCTGGCGTAGTAGTAATGTATAAATTTCATTTGGTGGAAAAAGCGGAAGAGATATATGTAGAGAACATTAAAGAGAAATTAAGTAAAAATAAACTGGTATAGGTTTCTGAGGAAACAGAAAATTGGTAGAAATATAAGTTTTGAAAAAGTAAAAATAAAAAAATAAGAGGGTTAAAATATGGGAGTGTTAAAAAATGATTTTTTCTTGAGTGAAATGAATGATGCAATCAAAAGTGCTCATAGGAAAAAATCTCCAGGGCCTGATGCTATAGGCTATGAGTTTTATAAATTAATGTCTAAAGATTTGAAAAAGTTGTTTTTAAAAGTATGTAATACTTTAATAAAAGTGGACAATAATGAATGGTTTTTGAAAACTGAAAATGCTGTGTGGATTAAAATAATTGTTGGTATAAGCCCAAGCGACAACAGTTTGTGGATTGAGCTGGTAGGCCTCACTTTCAATCAGTCTTTCTTTCTGAAAGACACAAAAAAACGAGGTGCTATTATAAAATATCATTATTCATTGTCTATGATTAATGGTAAGGAAAATAAAAATGTCTATTTAATGAGACTCAACATGATGAACACCTTTGTCATGACTAACATGGTCTAATATATCCTATAAATAATTGCTGTGGGGAAATAAAGATGATTATTGCAAACTTACATAATAAAATAAATTTAATAATATCAGTCTCGTGCAAGATGGCAACTGATGCAGTCTTGTTGCAGAGTTTTCTGTAGAAAAATGATTTAACCGTTGAGCAATTTGTTAAAAACTTATTAATTGGAGGTGTAGTGATTGATTTTGGGAGTGAAGCTTTTAAGATTCGATTCGATAAGCTGGCCAAGTTTATAAGGTATTGGGCAAAAAAAATGAAAAAGGTAATGACTGATAAGATAGTATTGTTTACAACATTCAGTCCAGATGAGGAAGCTTCAGTCAGCCAAACTCAAATTTTTGAATAGCTGCAGAAAATAATTGAGCTGAATGTAATCACAGAGGTTTATCAACCTGAGAACAATAGGTATCTTGGCATAGAGTTTGCAGCAAAGGAGCATTCTGGATTAGTGTTCAAATCGATGCCGAAAGTAAGCAATGCATTTGTTATTTTTCTGAAATGGGGTTGGCAATACCAAACTCATAAAACAAGGGTCCATTGGATTCCCATTGATGTGGATTACTGTAAGGTAAGAGACTTTGTTGCTAATTATTTTAATATTAGTGTGTTTAAAAAAAGCAGAATGATGTTGTGTAGTGGTGTTTATGCAAATACAAATACTTATGAAATAGAGGGAACTATAGAAGGCCACACTGAATTAGAAAAAAAATACCACATTTTATTGAAATTGATGGGTATAGAGGTTTGATCACAGTTAAAATAGAAGACCGATGTGCCTGAATTGTAATCGGTTATGGCACATTAGACATGAATGTTAATTTAAATATTGCAAAGAATGTAAGGTGATGGATGATAAAACACATTTGTGTGTGGAGTTTACTGAAGGATTGAACTATGCTAGGGAAGCTAGACAAAAAGAACAAGATGCTAAATTGGAACATGACTTTGGCTATGATGAAAATTTATGGGGCCAGGAGTCGACGGATGAGGTTAAGTCCCCAATAGTCGAAGAGATGAAAGACATCGGGGTAGGAAAAAGATCTGCATACAATGAGCAACATGATATGAATAAAATCTTAATTCACACAAGAAGGATTATGGTGCTGTAAGTGTTGAGTTACCAAAGTCTTTGGACAATACAATGTTAATGAAATCTGACAATGTGCTGCCGGTAAATGACCAAGAAAGTTACTCATCATCTTTTCTAAAACAGCACAGAAAGCCTAGTATTTGTGATGTTGTATGTGGGAGACCAGACAATGATATTGCACAAGAAGGCATGGATTATCAATCCTTCTCCATAAAGCAAAAAAATAATGCCGCTGTTCTGAGAAAAACAAATTATTTGGAGAGTGTTGTGGACGTGCATAAGTCAGACATGAATAGATAGCCTCGTAAAAAAGGAAAATGGAGTGGAAAGGTGGTGTGGTAACTAGTAATACTTTTTCCCCATTACAAATTGAATAATTATTATCATTACTCTGTCTATAGTTACGGTAAACCTCAGAGGGATAAATAATTATCCAAATTATATTCTTAAAGCCAAATATATTGTCAGACAAAAGTCGGACATTATACTAGTTCAGGAAACTAAGCTTAGCAAGTCAAAAACATTTGTATGGTATAGGCTACAACACTTATATTATATTTTTGAGTCCAGAGATTTAAAATCAAGACAAGGATTAATGATTGTGGTCTGAAAAAGTTGTTTCCTATACATCAGATTCATTTTCAGATAATAAATATGCACATTTGTATATGTTAAAATTGAATGCGGGTTGGATATTAATATTTTCAACACACAAGCTCCTAACATCGACAGGCAAAATTTGTACTTCTTCAAGAAATTGCAGTTGGCAATATATAAAATTGATGGTGATGTCATAATAGGAGGCGATTGGAATGTGGTTTTGGAGGCATGGGAAAAATATATGTTTTTAAAGGAGAACAGATTTAATCATATGTCGTAGAAGTAAATAAACAGGACTTAGTCACTAGAATGGATGCACACATTCAGAATAGGCTTGATAGAATCTTAGTTAATGTTAAAGGACTCCAAAAGATAGAATATCATTTGAAACATGTTCCAAACTCAGATCATTTTATGGTTAAGTGTACATTGATGTTGATTAATGAAACTCCTTCCTACCAGTTTAAGAAGCTTGTTCCGGTTTTAGATGACATAGAGTGGAAAGAGATAATGAAAAATCAAATAGAAGTCTTAGCTTTCAGAATTAATAATTGGGGCGTTGATGCATTTTTGAAATGTTAGATCCCCAAAGCTGATATGTATCAAATGTGTGTGAAGTATGTTCTGAGTAAGGAAAAAAACCTTAAATGACAGTATCTTAGTTAAAGCTTCCAAACTTGAAGTTATTATTAATAATCCCATTATCAAATAGAAGAAGAGGAAGCTTATCTTCTGTATGGATGAGCAGATTAGGGATTTGGAACTAATCCAAAGAAAGAAACTTTGCATGAAGTTAAAAAGAGTGGATATTAATTTAAGAAGGAGAAGTTCATCTATGATCATTAGAAGACTGAAAACAAGAAAAAATAGGAATACTATACATGCATTAAAACAGAAAGAGGTCATAAAAGGAGACAAGGAGATGACGGCCATGTACCTAAGTTTTCTCTGTGATTTGGCAACCCCAAGAATTAGTTTGAGGGGTCATGGTGACTCGCTGCTGGAAGAAAGTGGGAAGAAGTACTTTTCTGAAAATCAAATAAGAAGATGAGCTCTGGGGTATCGGTGCTAAGTTTTCTCAAGATGAATTAAATCAAGTGATAAATTCATGTTCAATAATGGCATTGCCAGGGCCGGACGGCTGTCCAGAGGCTTATATCAGAATCTAAGGATACAAAGGACTTTATTGCTAGACTTTGTTAATGAAGTGCACTTGTGTCATCAAATTCACAGGGAAGGTTTATTATGAATCAATCAGGCTGTTATTATCCCAATAGTAAAGTCTCAAAAAGTTATGCATGACCTAGGGGATTTAAGGCCAATAGCCTTAATGAATAATGAGATGAAAATTATGTTCAGACTTTGCTTGAACAGGCTTACAAAATGGTGATTCAAATGTTGGAAACAGGAATGGTTGGTGTAAAAGGCCATTTTATCCAGAAAGTGCTGTTCTTGCATTATATCAGTTTAGTTTTGGAAAAATATTCTGGCAAATGACTCAGCCTTTTTAAGCTAGACATTTATAAAGCTTTTTTGACTTTAAGTGCTGCCTATTTATCTAATATTCTTGTTAAACATTGTGGGATGAACATAACAGTAAAGACTGTCATTAATATTGTGTGTATTAAAACATAGCAGTAAGAATGAACAAATTTACCTCCAAAATTGTTAGTTTAGAGAATAGTGTGTTACAAGGTTCTCAGCTTAGTTCTCTTTTATTTGGAATAGCCTATATCTGAAGGAAATCCTAGAAACTTGAACTCACAAATTAAGGGTTTAAGAATACGGGGGATTGTGGACAGGGTCATGGTGATCAATTATATTGATGACATTTCTCTTATGTTCAGATCGGAAGACAAGACCAGGAAAGTGAAAAAGAAGCTCAAAGAATTTGAGTTAGTAACTGGAACTAAGATGAACTTAGAGAAGCCCTATAATATATACGACATCATTAAAGGTCAGTGTGTAAAAAATGATTTTCATAGCTTAGTCAAGGGAGATAAGAAATATCTGTTTACACGTGTTATGGACCCAATAAAGCAAAAGCTGTTGATTTAGCAAAAAAAAGTGGATAAATTGGCACAATAAAAAAGAAGTAGTCAATAAATTTTTAATTTTGAGGTGGATGTTTTTCTTCCTTTCATCAAGTTCATGCAAAAAGATAAAAAAGATTGGGCTAGGCTGATCACGAAATGGATGTATAGTAAATTTAAGTTACTAGCCTATGAAAGAACTGTTGCACCAATATTCAGAGGAGGAATGGGAATCATTGATTTTGTTTTACTAGGGCTTACAACTACATTCAATTTTCTGATTAATAGTTTTGAAGACGTACAACAATTGGAGAGGTTCTTGTAATTTAATCAAGATTCTAAAGATAGAATAATTAATTACTGGTGCAAGGTCTATTTGGTCCTAAAGCAGAAGGCAGTAAATAATAAATGTAGATAAAGGAAAATATATCTTGTCTGCATAAATCAGAAAAGAGACAAAGAAATTGAAGCAGAGATAGCAATCTAACATATGCTCCATGTCTTGGTACTTATTACTTACATATACTTTATTATTATACAATAAGTTACAGTGATAAAAATTTCTAGCCTTTTAGCCCAAATTAGGATATACAAACTATTAACATCTGTTAAATGGATGAATTGCATTGAACATTAATTTAAAAATATAAAATAAAAATTAACTATATTAAAATATATTAACATAATAGTAAAGGAAAAATATATAAAATAAAATAAATAGTTAGCAACTATATAATTATCACAGTATAAGTCAAATGACAGACTCAGATCAATGTGTTTATTATTTTTAGCATTGTTGGCACAGGTGAAGTAGCATATCTCTTTGTTCTTATGAAGTTTTTAAAATATTTATCTGATGTTCTGGTTTTATAACCAGAGACTGCACCACATTTAGGCTGGTAAGTATGAATTATGTTTCGTAAAAAATGAATTCAAAAATTTCTTAAGTGCTCTTAATCTCCTATCTTTGAGTGAGGGCAAATCAAGAATTTCAAGTGCATTATCATAGATATATGCAGTTCCTAATATAATTTTTAGATCGCTTTTTTGAACATTTTCAATGTCTTTATTTTGATCTGCTGTAAGAGAACTCGACCAAGCTTCCGAGCAGTACTCAAGGCATGGCCTTATTTATGTAACACATATCAATCTAAGTGTATTTATATTAAGATTAATACGTTTTAAATTATACAATTTGAAAAATCTTTTATTTGATTTCCCAACTATATAATTGGCATGTTTATCCCATTTTAGGTTTTCCTGTATGTAGATTCCCAATATTTTGCAATTATTAACTGGTTGAAGACATTCATTTTAAAGAAAAACATTTTTATTGATTAGTGCCTTTGAAAAATCATGTAGCATATAATGAGATTTCTCAGAGTTGATCAACATACCACATTTTTGTGAATCCTTACTTATTTCATTAGCCATTAATTGAAGCTGTTCATTCAATGATTCTTTATTTCTAATTCCTACCATTGTAATATTATCAATGAATTTGTATTTATTTTATTTTTGATTAGCTAGGCTATTTGTAGTTAATATAAACACAAGACCTCCCAAGATTGAGCCTTGTGGGACTCCATTTATGATTTTGGCTTAAGCTTCAGAATAATTTAATCCCTACACAGCAAATGTTAACTAGAAGAGGCATAATGAGGGAGATAGATATTGATTGTCCATTATGTAATGTGCAACTAGAGGACCAGAATCATTTATGAGTAGAGCCTTTCCTAGTGAATCAGAAACTGGAGCTTGCTTTACAAGCAGGATAAGTTATCAAAATCAGAAATCTCAACATTTTGGAAGTGAAAAAAAGAAAAAAGGCTAAAGGTTATACTAGTCTTCTATGCAATTGGGAAGTACATATGCCATTTGGTTTTTAATGTAGACTCTGGAGAAGGGCTAGATAGTAAATGACTTGCACTATTGAAGAAATTTGTTGGTATTGATCTGGGTAGATTATCTGATCAAGAAATCAAGCAAAGGTAGGAGTCCAGTGATCTAAAGTCTTATCGTTAGATGGTGTTGATGCAGTGGTTTTTTTACAGCCAATTGAAAAGACAGAGGTGTCTTTCCAGGATAATATCCATAAACTGGAATGAAAGGAATTTGGTTTGATATAGTGGTTACAACCTGTGTTACACTAGTTCTTCACTGGCTTGTTGGGGTTGAACTGGTTAGTTTGGTTGCAAATGCTAATATTTTATACTTTGTGTGCTATTATTAATCTATATTTTTATACTTAAAGGTCAAATGTAACGGATTTTTTTAATTTTTTTTAATTAATGATTTTCAAAGATTTTTACTAAAAAAAAATTTCCACCAGAAAAAAAAAAAAAAAAAAAAAAAAAAAAAATATATTTAAAAAAAAAATAGATTAGGACTAGGGACAACCTCGCTGGACTATAGTCTGTTGTTGTCCGACATATTTGTATTTGTATTTGTATCTTATTCAGCATTGATGGAGTGATAAACAGTTCAAAAGCTGTGATAGTTTCAACTTTTGTGACACAGCATTTTGAATAATTTGTTGGACCTGGCCTATTGCAAATAATGTTTTGTTGTCCAGCCCTACCTACACTTATACTATTCAGTTCCATTATGTCCCAAATTGTACCATCAGCAGATGTTTCCTGGTTATTTATGGATACAGAAATCTCATCATCATCTATATCAGTTGAATCTCCATCTTCATCATCACTGTCACTTCTCTCAGAACATAATCACTGCCTATAGAATCATTTCCCAAAAGCAAATCCCCATTTTCTCCATCAGAATCAATATCATTTATGTTTTGAAGATAAGCCAATATTTCAGCTTCAGAAAGGTTTTTTCTGTGCATTATCGGAAAAGTATCAATGTTTTGGAAAATATACAGAACCTCAAAATCAATATTTTACTTTGGGAAATTCAAACTATGCAATGAAATGCACAATAGGTAACCAGGAACAGTAGAGCAAGTTGTATCAGCACTAATCAAGCAGCCATTTTGAAAATGAAAATGGGAAATTTAAAATTTAAAATTTATAATTCAGCAGTCAAAATGACTGCTTGGGGCTTCTGGGTATTTTTAAAAATTTTGAAATAATTTTAAAAAATGGAAACATAAATTTAGCAAAAAAATAAGCAAAATAGAAAAATAATAAAAGTCAATAAAGCTAATAATCCAATTCATTTGCTGAAGAGAATTATTAAACATTAAAATTAAAAAAAAAAACAGCCAAAATGACTGTTTGGTGCTTCTAGAGTTAAGTAATAAAGACATAATATTGATATGTTTATCCTTTTCAATGTGAACTCAGTCTTTTGTCCAGTCTGTAAGGATGCAATGTAGGACTACCTTCTGAATGCTGGCACAAGCATCAATAAGTTCCTCATTGAAATGTCTTTCCCACGATTTTCATTGTGTAGAGCATGACTTTTAAATTTTCCTATAGTAAAAATTTAGGGCAGTCAATCTTGGGACTAGAATGGCATTTAACAGCACCAAGCTAAACTATCATGGATAGTCATATTGCTAACAGATATTTACAGGACCAAGCCAGCATATTCAGGTAATGGATAGCCACCTAACAGCCAAAATAATGTAAAAAGAAAAACCATCATGTTTCCAAACTTTTGACTTACCCGTATTAAACAGATCATGTTTTGCAGGATTGATAGGGCAATATCATCACTTTGTTCAAAAATATCCATACAGGTTTAGTATTTTTGGTACCCTGATACTTTTTGGAATAAGAGTGCACTGGTGAATATGTGTATAAATTTAAAGATAAATGTCTACACATCAAAACGATGTATGTTAAGCATTCTAGCACATATGCCTATTGTGTTCTTATGCTCTTTAACAAAACTAAACTCTGTGATGACATAGAATGAATCACAATTTAAGATAGGATAACATTCATATATGTAAGATTATAATTAGAGTCTAAATTCAAAAGTTCATAAAATTCTAAAGATAGTAAACCAAGTTCATTGATTAAGTTTAATGGGTTCTAACATCAAACTACAACAGTCAAAAAGAGGAATTTTCACAATGAACAGGACATTATTATAGATAGTAGTTCAAAGAAAAATAAAGAAAGGAAAGATGAGAATGTAATTATTTTGAAAATTTAAATCCGAGGTCTGTCTTTTCTAACAAAATTATTTTAATGAAAATAAGCTTTAAATGTAATCATAACATTGGATTTTGTTAAAAAAAACATCAAATTTAGAATTTTAATATTTCACAAATATTTCTAATTTTTTGTTATTAAAAAAATCCCTCATATTGACATTTTAAGTTTTGTATTTTAATAGAATATTTTAGTTTTTTTTATTGAAAATTTTGATCTATATTTTTTTCATTTTTTTTTTTTTTAAAAAAAAGTACTTTTTCATCATTTAAAATTTTTTCAATTTTTTTCTTATTCTTTCTATTTAGGATAAAATTTATAAATTATTTATAATAAAATTTAGATCAATATAAAACTTTAGACTACTGCTATATTCTGATTTTTTCATCATCTTACAAAAAAAAAGAAAAAGGATTTTATTCAATCCATACAACTATTATTTATTGCACATCTGTTCAAGCAATAGGCCTATATGACCTTTAGAAATTGACTCAGAGAGAAGATCAACAAACATAATAGTTTATAATACTATTACTTCCTGTTCTTTACAGAATTAAACATCTGCACTAATAATGAGAAATTTCTTACTTTTCTTTTTCTTTACAAAATGTACTTATTAAACTATGTTCTATATACGCTGTGNTAATTTTTTAATGTAAATAAATTTGTTTTAAATAAATAAATAAAAAATTAATAATAGCATATGCAGTACCATTTGACAGAAATTAGTGAATGCGAGTCAGCTTTTTAATCAAAAGTTATGTCTTAACTGGATGCCTTTAAGTCATATTTATAAATTAAAAGTTGCATATAAATTCAGAAGATGGCTTTTTGAGTTTTAATCTAACACACATTTATTAGACTGATGTAAGCAAAGTTATAGATAATAAGAAGTAGGTATAAAAGGATGTTTCTGTCCTGTCTTTGTGGCACAGACTGTCGAATGCAGAATGTTTTCACTTGAGGATGATGACATAAAGCTGAGATGTTTCAGATTCGTGTCGCAGTTAGAGTCAGCTTTGGAAAAGTGTTTTCCCAGGCTTGCTGGGTTTTTAACCTAGTACGTTGGCTCTTTCAGAACCTAATTAGTAAATTAGTAAATTATAAAGTGTAATTCACAAATCCTTCGGAAAGATTTGCAAACTAGTTAAAATAAATCTCTTCCTGTTGAAAGGGAGATTTATTTTATATAAAAAAAGGATGTTTCTACCCCTTCGAGCTAATTGAGTGGATAAGCACTCCGCTCGGTGCTACAGAGCTAAGCTTGCTGCCGCTTCAAATCCAGGGAAACATTCATTCCCCAGATTAAATATGATCAAGTTGAAAACAGTATTTCCTTGGAAATATATTCCAAATCGTTTAATTCACAGAAACAAGAGATTTTTCTCTGAATTATAGTAAGCACATAAAGTATATTTAGAAGTTATCTCCACATTGTAAAATACATCTTGTAGATAAATTCATTGTTTCATCATTGGGCAAAACATATTTTTTTTTAAAAAAAAGGAAGTTTCTGTCCTGACATGGATTTCAGTTGATAGCGATGCTGATGGCTATCATGTCTAGGTCATATGCTGGGAACACCAAACATTTGATTCCCAGCTGAGCCAGTTACGGAATGGTTTTTTCCCCTGGCTTAGAACATCTTGCTAAGAGTTTTTTAGTCAGTTTGCGGCTCTTTAAAAACCTGTAGTAGTCTAATTAGTAATTTAAATTATTGAATAATTATAGCATCAAAAATAAATTCTCATTAATAACGGAAAATAAAAAATATTAAAAAAGGATGTTTCTGTCACCCACTCAGCATTTGCCATGTTATCATGACATTACTTTCTTTGTTGTGGCTCATATGCATAATATTTGCATAAATTTGCATCTCATTTGCATATTTAATGAGGCTGATATCATGGAAATTGCCAAACATTCTGAAAGTTGGCTGGTCCCTATCACATTGTCACATAAATTTCTGAAGATGTCATTGGGGGCCATGCCCACCTTCATGAATGTTGAGTAATTTCTGTAATGATGTCACACCTCATTAAATATGCAAATGAGATGCAAATTATGAAATTTTATGCAAATTATATGTGAATGAGCTGCATCCAGAGGAAGTAACATCATGATGATGTGGTACATTCTAATTTTGTGACAATGCTATATCAACCTCTTTCCAAAAACATTTTAGTGACAAAATCTATATTTGAATTGTTAGATGAAATTGAATTTTTTTTTAAAAAAAGGTGAGGTGTTGGGAGAAAAGTAATTTTAATACGAAAGTAGGGCAATTTGTTAGACCATTAATTAATTCTAGAAGCACCAGACATTTTTTATACCTTTAAGGACAAATAAGTCAATTTGACTACCTACTTCTTATTAGAATAACATCATCAAAAATTGACAAACAATTAATGTTTCTAAAATTTCTACTCAATAACAATGTAATGAAACTATTTTTTCAGTTTTAACTGAATTTTATTGCTTATTTAATAATACAACATCACAAGATATCGTTTGCTAAAAAAGTAACACACAGCACTTAACAATTATTATATGCATGACCTACTGCCTGAAGTATTGTTGTACTCATATTCAGTGAAAAATAGTACAAATTTCAAAACAGTCATACCAATACTGCATAAATATTTTCTACATTGAACTTTTACAATGCACATAGATAATTCATTTTTATGTTACTGCAGTGCAGCGTCCACAAGTAAACTTTTTACATTTAGAGCATACTTCAGATGATTTTTTTTTTTTTACATTTGGCCACCTGGCATTGCCGCCTCTTTCCGAATTGGTGTGTCCATGTATTGTTTTCAAAGTTCATCTACAAGCTGATGGAGAAAGTTGTGTTGTGATATTTTAGGACCAGTAACTTCTTTGTAGACAATCCAAGCATTTACTCCAGCTAAGTTCAAGCTTTATAAAACATGTGAACAGGCCATCATCTGCACAGAGCTCTCACTGTATGACGTTTTGCCATCTGGTCTAAGGAGTCTACTACAAACTTTATTTTGTTATAAAAAACAACTGAATCAGGTTTCCGTTTTTCTCCTGCTAATATATGGACTAAGTAGTAACACATTTTTACTTAGTTTGCATTTGTAAATAGTCAACATGGCATTTGTATAATTTTTATAGCACACTGTTGAATAAAATTCTTTCTTGTGGTCGAATACAACACCTGGGGGAAGTTCCCATTTATTTTTCCTAATAGTTCCAACCAGAGAAAGTTCTCCAACAGGATTATTCATTGCATCACTGACACATCTTACATATAACAGAACTATAAATTACTTCAATTCTGGAAAGGCTAAAGTTCAGTCAGTTTTCAGAACACATTG
>PXIH01S0002495.1:12105-22676 GCA_003024985.2 Euperipatoides rowelli | reverse complement strand
AAAAAAAAGGAACTAGTTACAATTACTTTAGATTAAATGGAACTAGTTCCTGGATTAGTTCCTTTCTCAAAATAGGAACTAGTTACCATTACAGTTACTTGATAAATGTAACTAGTTACATTTTTACCATTTCTATACACACACATACACACACATACACACACATACACACACACACATACACACACACACATACACACACATACACACACACACATACACACACACACATACACACACACACATATACACACATACACACACACTTATATTAAAAAAAATAATAGTCGAAACACCTAAAAAAATTTGAATGCAAATGTTTAAGTAAAAAATGGATTATGCCAAGGGATCGTGGTCAAGAGGTTTCCTACCCGGCCATGGTATAGCCTTGTGCATATAAAGGGGTCATGAGTTGGATCCCTCGGCAGCTCTGGTGCCAACAAATTGAGGAATTTTCTTTCACTGTTTGGCAGCACCGGGGAATTTAATAGATTATATTAGTATTAATTGTTCCTCTCTTAATAGAAAAAATGGATTAATGACAAAGGAATAGGTATAATGGCAGTAGAAAATTTAGAATGGAAATGCACAAGAAGAATGCTTGCAACACCTATTGTATCCGGTTTAAGAAGACTGTTAGACCATACAAAAAATTGTATATATGTAAATAGTTAAATAAATGCAGAAATTTCTACAGGAAATTTATTAAAAAAAAAAAAAAAAAATGGATTATATAATGTACAAACGAATATGGAGTGATTTTTTTTTTTTAAAAAAAAAATTGCTCTTAAGAAAAAAAAATGAAATTACTATCATGGACTTCCGGTTAAGATAGCGAATGTAAGCTAGCAATCGACCAATGGTGAACATATTAAAGCTATAGAATGGTTGGCAAAACTCCAAAATGATATGATGGAATTCAACACTGTTATTCTTGATACAGAAAATAACTCGGAAAAGATACAAAAGTATTGGCATAAAGCATTTCTTCTGAAACATTATATTTTCACTCTCTTTAGTGAGCTTCGTGATACCAGGATTCATGCTGTGGAGATTATGTTGGAATTAGTCAAGATTATGGGGAATGAAGTGGTAGAAGGTGTCTACTTTCCAAGAAATGTGAAATATTTTGGAGTCAATTTTGTTAGTGAGGAGAAAAAGTTGGAGGCTCAAAATGTATTTAAGAGCTTTAGAGAGTGTTATGTAGTGCCATTGGTGATTGGAGATTTAAGCCAAACTGTTGACATTTGCATACATTGGTACCCTGCGAATGAGGATAAGGTGAAAGTAAGGACTGAGGTGAGTGTTTATGTCAAAATTATTAAGTTTGGAAATGATGATTTGATAGTTGCTCAGGATATCAATTTTAAGTTAAGTTTGATATCCATCAAAGGTTCAGTTAAGCCTGGAATTCAAGTGGTGGCTATACCACACACTTTGGACATTGGAGGGATACCTGTTCTTGGGTCTCACTTGTAGACAAGTAGGGCACAAATCTTTTGAATGTTCAAGAATAAAATGTAAGCTATGTCAGCAATGGATTGAAGGGGAGCATGATGAATGCAGTGTGAAAGGAGGAGGATAATGCTTTATTCTAGTATGCTTAAGGTTGGAAAATCTGAAGATAATGGTACAGAAATGGAGATTAGTTTTACGGAGAATGCAGCATTTGGAGCGGTGTTGAAAGAGAAAATCAATTCAAACAGTAAACATGATTGTTTACAATAGGAGAAGCCAAAAATTCATTTTAATGAGCAGGAGGTATTTTCTGATCCCAACTTCATGCAATGGCAAGAGATGGGGCAGATAGCATCGCCTGTTTTGTCAGGTGATGAGGGTGAGTTAGAAATTGACCCTGAGATCGTAACAGCAAGTGAATATGCAAGATCGGCGGAACGTTTATACAAGTTCTGCATAGGAGTAAAAGGAAAAAGCCTAAAGAGTTAGGAGCTTGTGAAACAGAAAAGATTAAGGATGCTGGTGAGAAAAACAATTCCAAGGTAAGAATTCTAGAGTTTAATAAAGAGAAGATGAGTCTAAATTGTTAAGGGGAATGTAAATGATGGAGGAGGCTCTAAATGTATTTAAAATAATTATGGCCTGTTTAAAAGATTACACTGTTTTTTCAATCAATATTAGGTCATTGCATTATAATAGGCTAACACTGCTAGAATAAAATTGAAATATGTGACCAAACAATTACCCAAAATAGTGTTTATTCAGGAGACTCGTCAAATTTTTTTTAAATAATGATAATGTTTGGAAATCTGTTAGAAACTTTTATGAAATTCATGATCATCGGCTAAATAGTTATAGACAAGATCTTGTGATAATGGTGTTAAAACAGCAGGTTTCTAATGTTAGGAATATCCAGAAGGTTACCGAAAATATGATGCAAATTGACTTGGCATTTGGTGTTGGTGTTATAAAACTTTTTAACATAAATGCCCCTATAATAACTTCATTGAGAGATGAATTTTATGTAACAATGTCAAATATTTTAATGATAGAATCTTCAAAAGCGAGATTTTAATATTAACTCAGATAGTAAAGAACACAAGCAAATGTTATTTATGGATAGATTTAGTCTGATGGATGTTGCAATTGTTACAGACATAGATTTGATTAATATGAGGTGAGATGGGAAAAGTGCTTATAGACTAACAAGGTGATTGTATCGAGTGATATTGATTGTTCATATGAATTTAATTAAGGTTTTGTGCCATTATCCGATCACTTAATTTTAATGATTTGTTGTAACCATAATAATGTCTTGGAAAAGTATAATAAAATAGGAATAACTCCGTCATGGGATAATAATTCTAAGGAACAACTAATTAAAACAGAAGGGGTTATCTTATTAATTGAAAATTGCAACTTAAATCCTCTTGTAAAGTGGAGTTTGTTTAAAATGTCTGCTTATGAATATATTGTGCAAAAGACTTTGGAAGCTAAAAGGAATATTATGAAAGAAATTGAAGAAAATAATAGGAAAATTAACGAATTAGTTAATCTACAGGACATGAATGGTGAAATTAAAATATAGGAATGGATTTTTGTTGCATGTGGAGAGGAAATTCCTATTTCTGAAGTGTAAAGATTAAATATATAAGTCTTATCAAGGTCCCAAATGGAAATTGTCATTGTGTCTAAAAAAAATAAGGATTGGTAGTATATACAGATTTTAAAAGTGAAGGCTGATGTCTATGAAAATGATTTAGATATTGTAACACAGGTGCAATTTTTTTTTCTGAAAGAGATGGAATGTAGTTTTGAGAAGAATAGATCTAAAGAAATTTATGAAATGATAATTGACAGAAGGCCCTATAATTTTTTTAAATCTAAGAAGTGCATGAAGGCAAATGTTGAGAATGATGTAATGAACACTGTGATATATCTATGGTAGAACTTCTAGGTGCAATTAAGGGCATTAGGGTCTATGCTTCAGCTGGGCCGGATGGGCTAGGCTTCTCCATGTATAAAGTTTTGGGAGTAAAGAGAAGATAAATGTTACTTGAATACATGAATTATATAGCCTACTTTGGGAACATGTATCAGGTCATATTTTGGCTCAAAATAATGAAGCTTTCATAAGGTAAAGGGGATGGCATATTATGTGACATATTACAAAGATCAGGCCCATTGCTCTAATGAATTCCGACATGAAAATCGTTCAGAAAATTTTTCTGAGGAGAATAAACCCAGTGATTAATGAGATTCTACCAGAGGTGATTTATGGGATGAAGGGTAGGTCTATCTCAGGAGCTTTGATGATGCTGCATGCAGTTTTTGGTTTGAGAAATAAGAAAAGGAGGACCAATTCTTTTATTGTGAAGTTTGACATGGAGAATGCATTTACTAATGTCAACGCTGAGTGTTTAGAGTTTGTACTCTTTAAGAATTTGGGAATCAATAGGACTACTATTTTGATTGTATCGTTGATAAAAAATAAAATGATAGCATTCATAAATAACAAAAAGTGATCTCATTTTGATCTTATGAGAGATTGGGTTTTGCAAGGTTCCCTTTTGTCCTCTGTCTTATATTGGGTTTATATGATGGAACTTTATCTAATGTTGATGGACAGTATGAAAGGGGTTTAAGTGATGGAAAATTAATGAGAATAAGCATTGTCTCATACATTGATGATATTAATGTCATGGTGTCGAATAGGAACCAACTGAAGAAGGTTTATGAGAATATTGAATATTTTGCTAAGATCACTGGAGTAAAAATTAATCTGATGAAATCATATGTATGGGATGTAGATAGTGGGTAAAATGAGGATAGAAGTGATGAGTAAAAAAATCACTGAAGTAGAAGAGATTGCAGCTAGTATATCCGCAAGTCGTAAAAGCTGGAGAGGGAAAGTGAGGCTAATAAATACCTTGGTTATTCCCAAAGTTATCTATTATTTTCCATTCATATTGTTAAGAAAAAATTTGGTTGGTAAGGTGAATGAGATCACACATAAGTGTATCTTCTGAAAATTTAAGTATCTGGCTCATACTAAGGTGGTTATGATGACTAAAAAAGGTGGCTTGGGGCTGATAGAGTTGGAAGTGAGTTTATATAAAGCCTGTTCAATTTTGTGCTCTCCCAGATATATGATACAAGATTGAGGAAACTGTTAAGTATAGAAGGAAAAAAAAGGGAATCACTTGCTGTCTATGTCGACTAAAATATTTTGTGAAGTTAATGTGATTTCTGAGTTGAATGCCAAGATCTCCTATAAATCTTTTGCAAGTCTCACATTATTTGATCCTGCTAGAGTTTGTGATAATAGGAATAGGGGGTTTAACTTAAAAAAAGTTATTAGGGGTTCACATTGAGGGGTGTCTCAAAAACTTCATAATCAAAGTGAGTCTGAGAATTATTCCAGTCAAAGAGAGGTTATACTGTACAAGATTGGAGTAATAAAAACTTATAATGTAGATCAGGGGTATCAAACTCAATTAATAGAAGGGACAATTAGGAAATATCCTAAGATATGCGGGGGCCACACCACAAAATTAAGGGGTCAAGTGGTTATCCCCCACCCCCAGGGTCAATTGCATAGCCACCACCACCCCTTCCTCAAAAAAAATTATTCCCTTCTCTTTGGAAAATTGTTTAGAATAGATAAAAAAATTATATTTTTAATAAAAACAAATTATGTGCAAACAAATTTTTTTTTCTAAACATTTATTCAACAAAAGGTTATAACCCCAGACCTATTTCCACTATGACATCACACTATTTCGTTGTTAAGTGACAAGATATAAACTTTATTAAAAAAGAGGAATAACAACTTTTTTTTTTTTCTGGGAGAGTTTAGTAAAGATGTTTAACAATATAAAACCTATAAATAGACGATAAGCATAAATTTGTGGCCAATCCGACTGTCTGTTTGAAAATTCATTTAAAAAAATAGCTGCCTGAAAGAAAGATTTTATACAACAACTCTGATTGTTTTAAAACACATTTGTTTAAAATTAAAGTTAAACTGTCTAAAAACGATACATTTCTATCAGTCTGAATGACAAAAATAAAACTGTCTGATAGAAATATTTATAGTGCGCTGGTTTAAAGTTTTGCTTTATTAAAAAAAAAAAGAATTAAATTGTAATTTGCAGGCGGGTCGATCAATGTCTTTATTTTAGATTGACAAAGGGCCGCACTTGATGACATATAGGGCCACATGTGGCCCCCAGGCCGTGTGTTTGAGACCCCTGCTATAGACTGTTTGCTTGGCTGTGGTCAAGCAGAAGATGCTGATCATCTTTTTTGGTCATGTGTCATGGCTAGGAATCTTCATTCAGTAATTATTGGCATGGCATGGAAAAAATATAGACTCTGGGAAGTTTGGAAGATGAAATCACTGGAGAACATTGATAACAAAGTTAGGAAGTTTGTTCAAGTAATGTTTTTTGCCATCTGGAAGATTCGGTGTGGGATAGTGTTTCAAAATGCTAGAGGAGAGAATCTTCAATGTTTTCTTAATTAGGTACAACATACAGAGTATAGGAAAGATCTATTTGCTTTGTCTAATGAAACTTTTGAGAGAATCATATGGGATGTGGAAGTGATGTCATGAGAAGAGAAGTGGAATTTGTAATGCTGTTGGACAGTATGTTTTTATAATTGTGCCTCTAGTCCGATTGAGATCTAATGGCGTTTGTATCTTGTAAATATCTTCTCGTTTTAATAAAATTATATAAAAAAAATTGAAATTACTGTTCAATGAAAATATAATACATAACTTCAGGTTGACTTATTGAAGATTTTATATATGTAATTTTATAAAATTTGGTTTCAAAGTAAGAAATGCAGTTTTAAGTTTTTATTTACCAATAAAGGTTGCCATATAATATTATTATTCTGAAGTATAGGCTACAAATCTTTTAGGTTTTGAAAATATTACTTTAGGATAGGCTACATTGTTTTTATTAGTTTTTATTAGTGTATTGGATAATGAGATCACTTCTTAGTAATGTTGTATTTTTGGTTTACAAATAATTTATTGTTTTATAATATTGTTGTATTTAGCCAAGGGGCAGTGGCACAGTTGGTTGAGCTGCGCGTCTTCATGTTCTTGGTGTCGGCACGAGCCACGTTCGAGGTTCGTGCTGTCCAACCCTATCAAGTACCTCCCAATTCTCTTTTTTTTTTCGGAAGATTGGGAGGATAGGGTTCCTTTCAAGCAGTCAGTTTAGTTCTCTGAATTTGCGTTATTGAGATATGAATTTTCTAAATAACGTGAAAACAAGAACAGTATTGCGGCTGAACCTTCGGGAGAATTTCTGATCAGCAGGTAATACACAATTTATAAATACTGTAAATAGTGTCTGAATGTGTGTGTAAATGGTGAATATAAGAGAATGAAACAATTCGCCTCAGCCATCAGGCGGACTACACACACTGGTGTCATAAAAAACAAAAAAATATTGTTGTATTTATGTAAAGAGTTTATTTGAAATTTTATTAATAAGCCCTTGCTGTTTTTTTATGAATTAATCTACATTGATTTATAACCTACTGTACACTGATATTATGAATAAATTCTTATTATTATTTACCTTAATATTGACATTGTTCCTGTCTATTCTGGATCCAAGTTTCAGTTTCCTTGCATTTCTGGGAATGATAGTTGTCCTTATCTTCTATTTTTTTATGAGAGTTGCTGGTATAACCTACATATAATCATCATTGCTAACTTTGTCACATCTTTTCTTGAAATTAAACTCCACCAAAAGGAAATTCTAATGTACTTGATTGAATATAATTCTTAATTGCATCAAGATAAATACAAAATACTCTCTTAATAAAAGGATACTTATAATTAGAGTGCTTCATCCTTTACTTTCCCTCTACATTCTCATTAGGAAGGCAGACATGTTTCTTCCAGTTCTCGATGCTGTAATCTCACATGAACTCCATCCATATATCAGTCGTGAAGACTGTCTGTCTGGCCGAGATGTTGAGATCATGTGACCTAGCAGCCAACGTTTCTTACTTTTTGCTGGGAATTCCTGCAGAGTTTATATAAAGCCTGATTTTATTTTAATCTAGATCTTGAACCCGTCGTCAGGATCAGGTTTCAACCTTCTTCTCTCCCTTCTATAGCTTTGAAGGAGAATAGGCAACTGCCAAAGTTTTGAACTGATCCAAAGTTAAGTCAGAACAGGGGAACCATATGCTCCTCTTGTCCATAAATAATTCCATGTAAGAGATTAACATTAATTTCTAATCCAGAAGAATGCTGAAAGTAACTAAAGAATCTAATCCAACCATGAGTTTATGAGAAATAATCGTCAAGCAAACCAGTATCTCTCATTCCCTTGCACATATAAACATTTTAAGACAAGCTGTAATAATTTCTTTAGACTTTAGCTAATTTAAATAACAGGACTATTTAATTTGGGTAATTACAGTTACTGAAGATACCATTTGTAATTTATTTTTTTTGGCTATAAAAGAAAACAAATATTTTTGTAAATTTCAGATATTTAATTTTATGATTTTAATTTTAAATTTTGATGTAAATATGCTTTTTTTTATTTTATTAAATTTCAAATGTTTTGTTAAATCCTACCTTTCAGTGACAAAGTCTCATCCCCAGTTCAATTTAATCAAAGAATTATAAAAACTTTAACAAAAACTATCAAACACAAACACAACAAATAAATAGGCTAATGGGGGAAGTAAGCGATCACATGTATAAAAATAATTTAAGAGAGAGCCTTAATCAAGAGCTATCCCAATTAGAGTTGGACCCTAACATGAGTGTTAGAAAAAAGCAAAATACCGTACAAAAGACTGGGAATCACAAACACACGTTTCTCAGCAAAACTGCAGTGAGTAAGGGGAATGGTATAGAGACAAATTTATGTGTGATTGAAAATAAACCAGCCCTTATCACATGCTATAAATGCAAAGCACATGGACACATACCAAGGAAATGTCCATTAATAGCGGGCACATGTGACACCGTACACACAATGGATCATGTAGTGATAACTCGCAGGGGTAAAACCCCAACGCCTCAGCAGGCATAATACATACAAAATAAAATTAAGCGCTATATACAAACAGAAATAATACTTCCTCGGGAAACCCCAACACAAAATAATAAAAACAATTTTGAAAGTAATCAAACAAAGGGATCTTTAAAAGGGATTTTCAGAACTTAAAAATAATTGAATCCCTAAGTTAACAATATTTTAATTTATAAACAAAAAAAGATCGTGATACATGGAAACAACAAAATGCATGTTTTCCTTGGAGTAGAAATTAAATTTCTATATGCCTTAAATTTTGCATCATTTAATATGACCATTGTAGAATAGTCCTTGATCTTTACTTTATCTGTATCCACATTTATGTTTCTAACCCTCTAATAGTTCTTATCCCATGAATCCAACAGATTATCCTTAATAAATTGCCTCATTTTTAACATTTTGTTTATTGCAACATTTTGGACAAAATTTTTATAAAAGAAATTATACACAACAGACTGGTTTAATTGTTCTATATTGATAAGCCCTAATGCTCCATTTTTGATAGGGTAGGTAGTTATTTGATAGGACAATATCTTATTTGTCCTACGTAAAATCCTGTATCAATCTCTGATATTCCAAAAACATGTTTTCTTTTCATTATGTAAAACAGCATATAAAATATGATTTTTGGAAAAATAATTGTGTTGACAAATTGCACTTTTCTTATCCAACTTAATCTCATTTGTTTAGTGTTCTTTAATCTTTCAGCAGTGTGATTCAATAATTTTTGTATTGGATGATTTACCTTTGAGTAAAGTCTCTGTATTGGAAATTGTATTCCCAGAATCAATCCCAATTTTCCTTTCATAATATTGTTCTCATATATCTTTTTTTTAGTATTGCTATATACATATGACTTCATAAAATTCACCCTTGATCCTGTCATATTAACAAATTGATTAATTACCTAGATTGTTTAAGTGATTTCTTTTTTTGATGTCACAAAAATTGTTATATAATCCAGATATGTGATAACTTTCACTTCAGCTATTTTACCATAAAGTCTTATTCCATTAATTGAGCCTTGTATCTTCAACATCAAATCAGTTATATATAGAGAAAACAATACCCAAGAAAGAGGTGATCCCTGTGGTATTGAGTGTCTTAATTCTTCAAAAGGCGTATAGACTTTATTATTAAAAAAAGCTAATCTATTTATATTTTATCATTTTCATCATCAATTTCATTATCTTATTTGTTCCAAGATATTTAAAGACCAGAAACTGTAGATAATCTATATTAACTAAATTGAAAGCCGCTTGCATATCTAGCCTAATCAAATATTTACTTCCTCTTTGTTTTTTATCATTTATACTAAACACCCTGTGAAGCAACAATATAGCTTGCTGTATAGGTCAATTTTTAATTCCATATATTACTTGGCATTATTTTTTGTTCTTTCAAGACTATTCTCTTCATTCTCATTTTTTGCATTATTTTCATATCACAGTTCATCAGGCATATTGGCCTATATCTATCTTCTGTACATATTTCACTACTATTTCCACTGTCTTTAGGAATCATCTTTATCAGAACTCGATTTTCCAACAATAAAAAATTATTCAAATCATCATGATCCAACAAAAATTTAGCATAACCAATCAATATATAATCATTTAGCCCCTTGTGTTAATCTCCTATAAAAAGTATATGTCATTCTATCTGGTCATGGACTGGATCATACATTGACCTACTTCAATACCTGTTATAGTTCAGCAAGAGTAAAATCATTATACTGTATCTGATTTCGGATTTGTAATAATGTTATATCATTTTTAGTTTTAAAAATTTATATGTCTTTGCTTATAGAATTGATTATATTGCAGTACATTATTTTTATCTTTAAAGGTCATTTGTAATTGGCTTAAATATTTCAGTTGCCTTTGATTTACAATTACTTGTGGATCTGTGTATACTTTATCATCTATCTTTACCACATGTATATTGCCGTTTCTTTTCTTTTAGCCATTTAATTCCTACCCATTGTGGAGTATACAGTGTCATATAGGCTTCCTTATTACATTTATTTAT
>PXIH01S0002491.1:3558-16792 GCA_003024985.2 Euperipatoides rowelli | reverse complement strand
TATTAAAATATAAAATATCTATTATAATTTATTTTAAACAACCGACCCTATAATATAAATACGAAAATTGAATAACTAAAGAAAATATACAATTACATGATTTATTTTATAAATTAGGCTATAAGGAGATTTGATACTGTTTTAAATAGTTTTTTTTTTTAAATTAACATTTTCCATGTTACTGTTATCAATTCCGCGATTCCGTCCACATCCCTATGTTTATCACTAGTTATTTTAACTTTTCTTCTCTCTGTGACATTTTAAGAATCAAGTACACTACAGGAGCCTTTAATCGACCTATACCAAAGTGCAATGGCAGTAGGCAATCCATAGTGCTTCGGGTTTGGGCTGTTTGGCGCCTTGTGCAATGTCCAACATAACTGCCGAGAGCAACGTGCCCCATGCAGAGGCGATCTACTTTTTTTTATTCTGTTTCTTCCTCTTCTACTTCTTGTTTTTCTGCTTCTTGTTCTACTTGTTCTTCTGTCTCTTGTCCTGCTTGTTTTCTGCTTCTTGTTCTACTCTGTTCTTATTTCTTGTTCTTCAGCTTCTTGGTCTTTTGCTTCTTGTTCTTCTGGTTCATTTTCTAGTTTCTTGATCCTCCACTTCTGCTGCTTCTTGTTCTTCTGGTTATTGTCTTCTGTTTCTTGTTGTTTCTTATTTTCTTCTGCTTCTTGTTTTTCTGCTTCTCTGTTCTACTTGTTCTTCTGTCTCTTGTCCTGCTTGTTTTTTGGCTTCTTGTTCTACTCTGTTCTTCTGTTTCTTGTTCTTGAGCTTCTTGATCTTCTGCTTCTTGTTTTTCTGCTTCTAGTTATTCTGATTCTGGTTCTCCTGCTTCTGGTTCCATGTCTTCTTGTTCTTCTGCTTCTTCTGCTGTTTATTGTTTTTTGGGTTCTTGTGTTCTATTTCTTGTTCTGTTTCTTCGTGTTTACTGTTTCTTGTTCTACTTTGTTCTTCTGTCTCTTGTTGAGTTTCTTGTTTTTTGCTTCCTGTTCTACTTTGTTCTGTTTCTTGTTCTTCAGCTTCTTGTTAGCTTCTACTTCATGATCTGCTTCTTGTTCTGCTTGTAGATCTACTTCTGGTTCTGATTCTTGATCTACTTATGGTTCTTCTGCTTCTTCAGCTTCTGGTTCCTCAGGTTCTTGTTCCTCAGCTTCTGCTACTTATTGTCCTTCAGCTTCTTGTTCTTCAGCATCTTGTTCTGCTGCTTCTTGTTCTGTTATGTTCATGTCTCTTGTTCTGCTTCTTGTTCTACTTTGTTCTTCTGTCTTGTTCTGCTTTGTTCTTCTGTCTTGTTCTGCTTTGTTCTTCTGTCTTGTTCTGCTTTGTTCTGTCTTCTGTTTCTTGTTCATTAGCTTCTTGTTCTTGCTCTTCTGCTTGTTGTACTTCTGCTTCTGCTTCTGGTACTCCTGCTTCTGGTTCTTCTGCATCTGTTTCTTCTATTTCTGGTTCTTCTGCTTCAGGCTCTTCTGCTTCTGGTTCTGGGTTTTTTTGCTTCTTGTACATCATCTTGTATCTTAGCTTCTTATTCTTCAGTTTCTTCTACTGCTTCTTGTTCTGCTTCTTGTTCTGCTTCTTGTTCTTCAGCTTCTATTTCTTCAGCTTCTTGTTCATGTTTCTTGTCCTTCTGCTGCTTGTTCTTCAGCATTTTTTGTTATTCAGCTTCTTGTTCTTCTGCTTCTTGTTTTTCTGCTACTTTTGTTCTTTCTTCTGCATCTTGTTCTGCTGCTTCTTGATTATTCATATTCTTGTTCTGCTACTTCATGTTCTTCATCTTCATGTTTTCTTGCTTCATGTTCTTTTACTTCTTGTTCTTCCATATCTTTTTCTTCCCCATCTTGTTCTTCCGCTTCTTGTTCTTCCACTTCTTGTCCTTCCGCTTCTTGTCCTTCTGCTTCTTGTCCTTCCATTTCTTGTCCTTCCGCTTCTTGTCCTTCCACTTCTTTTCCTTATGTTTATTGTCCTTCCACTTCTTGTCCTTCAGCTTCATGTCCTTCAGTTCTTGTCCTTCAGCTTCTTACCCTTCAACTTCTTGTTATTCAGCTTCTCGTTCTTCAGCTTCTTATTATTCTGCTTCCTGTTCTGCTTCTTGTCCTTCAACTTCTAATTTTTCTGCTTCTTGTTCATCAGAGCTTCTTGTTCTTCAGCTTCTTTCTCTTCAGCTTCTTGCTCTTCTGCTTCTTGTTTTTCTGCTTCTTGTTCTTTTTTCTGCCTCTTGTTCTGCTGCTTCTTGTTCTCTTGTTTCTGGTTCTTTTGTTTCTTGTTCTTCATTCTTCAGCTTCTGCTGCTTCTTGATTATTTATCTTCTTGGTCTGCTGCTTCATGTTTTTCCTCATGTTTTCCTGCTTCCTGTTCATCTTGTTGTTCTTCTGCTTCTTGTTCTACTGCTTCTTGTTCTTCCACTTCTTTTTCTTCTGCTTCTTATCCTTCCACTTCTTGTCCTTCAGCTTCTCTTCCTTCAGCTTCTTGTTCTTCAGCATCTTATTCTTCAGCTTCTTGTTCTACTTCTTGTTCTTCTGCTTCTTGTTCTCTTGTTTCTGGTTCTTCATCTTGTTTTTGTCTCTTGTTCCTCCCCTTCTTCTGCTGCATCTTGTTCTTAAGGTTCTTGTCTTCTGCTTCTTGTTCCATTTCTTCTTGTTCTTCTGCTTCTTGTTTTTCTCCTAATTGATCTTCTGTCTCTTGTCCTGCTTGTTTTTTCCGGCTTCTTGTTCTACTCTGTTCTTCTGTTTTATGTTCTTCAGCTTCTTGATCTTCTGCTTCTTGTTCTTCTGCTTCTTGTTCTTCGCTTCTAGTTCTCCACTTCTGGTTCCTCATCTTCTTGTTCTTGTTCCTCTGCTTCTTCTGCTGCTTCTTGTCTTCTGCTTCTTGCTTTACTGCTTCTTGTTTTACTGCTTCTAGTTTTACTGCTTTGTGTTCTACTTTGTTTTTCTGTCTCTTATTCTTCAGCTTCTTGTTCTGCTTCTTATTCTTCTGCTTCTTGACCTACTTCTGATTCTTCTGTATCTGGTCCTTCTGCTTCTTCATTTGTGGTTCCTCAGCTTATTGTTCTTGTTTCCTGTTCCTCCACTTATTCTGGTACTTATTGTCCTTCAGCTTCTTGTTCTTCAGCATCTTGTTCTTCAATTTCTTGTTATGTTCTTGTCTCTTGTTCTACATTGTTCTTGTCTTATTCTGCTTTATTCTTCTGTTTCTTGTTCATCTGCTTCTTGTTCTTCCTCTTCCTGTTCTGTTTCCCATTCTCCTGTTTCTGTTTCTTCTGTTTCTGGTTCTTCTGCTTCTGGTTCTTCTGCTTCTGGTTCTTCTGCTTCTGGTTCTTCTGCTTCTTCTGCTTCTGGTTCTTCTGCTTCTGGTTCTTCTGCTTCTGGTTCTTCTGCTTCTGGTTCTTCTGCTTCTTGTACCTTAGCTTCTTTTTCAGTTTCTTTTACTGCTTCTTGTTCTTCTTGTTCTGCTGCTTCTTGTTCTTCTGCTCCTATTTCTGCTTCTTGTTCCGTTTTTAGTTCAGCTTCTTGTTCTTCTGCTGTTTGTTCTTAAGCTTTTTTTTTTGTTATTCAGCTTTTTGTTCTTCTGCTTCTTGTTCTTTCTTCAGCCTCTTCTGCTCCTTCTTGTTCTTTTGTTTCTTGTTCTTTTGTTTCTTGTTCTTCATTCTTCAGCTTCTGCTGCTTCTTGATTATTCATCTTGTTTCTCTGCTGCTTCATGTCTTCCTCTTTATGTTTTCTTGCTTCCTGTTCATCTTCATGTTCTTCCATTTGTTCTTCTGCTTCTTGTTCTTCCACATCTTGTTCTTCCACATATTGATTTTCCGCATATTGATTTTCTACATCTTGTTCTTCCACACCTTGTTCTTCTGCTTCTTGTTCTTCTGTTTCTTGTCCTGCTTGTTTTTTGGCTTCTTGTTCTACTCTGTTCTTCTGTTTCTTGTTCTTCAGCTTCTTGATCTTCTGCTTCTTATTTTCTGCTTCTAGTTCTTCTGCTTCTGGTTCTCCTGCTTCTGGTTCCATGTCTTGTTCTTGTTCCTCTGCTTCTGCTGTTTCTTGTTTTTCTGGTTCTTGTCTTCTACTTCTTGTTTTATTTCTTCTTGTTTTACTGCTTCTTGCTATATTGCTTCTTGTTCTATTTTGTTATTTTGTCTCTTGTTCAGTTTCTTGTTTTTTTGCTTCCTGTTCTACTTTGTTCTGTTTCTTGTTCTTCAGCTTCTTGTTAGCTTCTACTTCTTGATCTGCTTCTAGATCTACCTCTGGTTCTTCTGATTCTTGATCTACTTCTGGTTCTTCAGCTTCTGGTTCCTCAGGTTCTTGTTCCTCAGTTTCTGCTACTTATTGTCCTTCAGCTTCTTGTTCTTCAGCATCTTGTTCTTCAACTTCTTGTTCTGTTATGTTCATGTCTCTTGTTCTGCTTCTTGTTCTACTTTGTTCTTCTGTATTGTTCTGCTTTGTTCTTCTGTATTGTTCTGCTTTGTTCTTCTGTCTTCTGTTTCTTGTTCATTAGCTTCTTGTTCTTGCTCATCTGCTTCCTGTTCTTTTGCTTCTGGTTCTTCTGCTTCTTCTGCTTTTGGTTCTTCTGCTTCAGGTACTCCTGCTTCTGGTTCTTCTGCTTCTGTTTCTTCTGCTTCTTGTACTCATCTTCTTGTACCTTAGCTTCTTGTTCTTCAGTTACTTCTACTGCTTCTTTTTCCACTGCTTCTAGTTCTACTGCTTCTTCTTCAGCTTCTAATTCTTCAGCTTCTTGTTCTTCTGCTTCTTGTTCTTTCTTCTGCCTCTGGTTCTGCTGCTTCTTGTTCTTTTGTTTCTTCTTCATTCTTCAGCTTCTGCTGCTTCTTGATTATTTATATTTTTGTTCTGCTACTTCATGTTCTTCATCTTCATGTTTTCCTGCTTCATGTTCTTTCACTTCTTGTTCTTCCTTTTCTTGTTCTTCCTTATCTTGCTTGTTCTTCCACTTATTGTCCTTCTGCTTCTTGTCCTTCCACTTCTTGTCCTTCCGCTTCTTGTCCTTCTGCTTCTTGTCCTTCCACTTCTTGTCCTTCTGCTTCTTTTCCTTCAGCTTCTTGTCCTTCAGCTTCTTGTCCTTCAGCTTCTCGTCTTTCAGCTTCTCGTCCTTCATCTTCTCGTCCTTCATCTTCTCATCCTTCAGCTTCTTGTCCTTTAGCTTCTTGTCCTTCAGTTTCTTGTCCTTCAGCTTCTTGTCCTTCAGCTTCATGTCCTTCAGTTCTTAACCTTCAGTACTTGTCCTTCAACTTCTTCTTCAGCTTCTTATCCTTCTGCTTCTTGTCCTTCAGCTTCTAATTTTTCTGCTTCTTGTTCTACAGAGCTTCTTGTTCTTCAGCTTCTTTCTCTTCAGCTTCTTGCCCTTTTTGTTTTTCTGCTTCTTGTTCTTTTTTCTGCCTCTTGTTCTTTTGCTTCTTGTTCTCTTATTTCTGGTTCTTTTGTATCTTCTTCATTCTTCAGCTTCTGCTGCTTCTTGATTATTCATCTTATTGTTCTGCTGCTTCATGTTCTTCCTCTTCATGTTTTCCTGCTTCCTGTTCATCTTCTTGTTCTGCTTCTTGTTCTCCTGCTTCTTGTTCTCCTGCTTCTTGTTCTTCCACTTCTTTTTCTTCCACTTATTTTTCTTCCACTTCTTGTTCTTCCACTTCTAGTTCTTCCACTTCTTGTACTTCCACTTCTTGTCCATCCCCTTCTTGTTCTTCCTCTGCTTGTCCTTCCGCTTCTTATCCATCAGCTTCTTGTTCTTTGGCATCTTATTCTTCAGATTCTTGTTCTGCTTCCTCTTCTGCTTCTGGTTCTCTTGTTTCTGGTTCCTCATCTTCTTGTTTTTGTCTCTTGTTCCTCCACCTCTGCTACATCTTGTTCTTCAGGTTCTTGTCTTCTGCTTCTTGTTCCATTTCTTCTTCTGCTTCTTGTTTTTCTGCTACTTGATCTTCTGTCTCTTGTCCTGCTTGTTTTTTCCGGCTTCTTGTTCTACTCTGTTCTTCTGTTTCTTGTTCTTGTGTGTCTTGTTCTTCTGCTTCTTGTTCTCTGCTTCTGGTTCCTCATCTTCTTGTTCTTGTTCCTGCTTTTTCTGCTTGTCTTCTACTTCTTCTGCTTCTTGTTTTACTGCTTGTTGTTCTTTATTTTTCTGTCTTGTTCTTCAACTTCTTATTCTTCTGCTTCTTGATCTACTTCTGATTCTTGTGTATCTGGTTCTTCTGCTTCTTTAGTTTTTGGTTCCTCAGCTTCTTGTTCTTGTTTCCTGTTCCTCCACTTCTTCTGCTACTTATTGTCCTTCAGCTTCTTGTTCTTCAGCATCTTGTTCTTCAGCATCTTGTTCTTCCTCTTCCTGTTCTGCTTCTGGTTCTTCTGCTTCTGATTCTTCTGCTTCTTGTACCTTAGCTTCTTTTACAGTTTTTTTTACTGCTTCTTGTTCTGTTGCTTCTTGTTCTGCTCCTTTTTCTGCTTCTTGTTCAGTTTTTAATTCTTCAGCTTCTTGTTTTTCTAATGCTTGTTCTCCAGCTTTTTTTGTTATTCAGCTTTTTGTTCTTCTGCTTCTTGTTCTTTCTTCAGCCTCTTCTGCTGCTTCTTGTTCTTTTGTTTCTTCTTCATTCTTGAGCTTCTGCTGCTTCTTGATTATTCATCTTCTTGTTCTGCTGCTTCATGTCTTCTTTATGTTTTCATGCTTCTTGTTCTTCCACATATTGTTTTCCACATATTGATCTTCCGCACCTTGTTCTTCTGCTTCTTGTCCTTCCACTTCTTGTTCTCTAGCTTCTTGTCATTCAACTTCTTGTCCTTCAGCTTCTTGTCCATCAGCTTCTTGTCCTTCAGCTTCCTGTTCTTCTGCTTCTAATTCTTCTGCTTCTTGTTCTTCAGCTTCTTGTTTTTCTACTTCTTGTTCTTTCTTCTGCCTCTTGTTCTGCTACTTCTTGTTCTTTTGTTTCTTGTTCATTCTTCAGCTTCTGCTTCTTCTTGATTATTCATCTTCTGCTGCTTCAAGTTCTTCCTCATCATGTGTTCCTGCTTCCTGTTCTTCATCTTCATGGTCTTCCACTTCTTGTTCTCCTGGTAGCTTCTTGTTCTTCTGCTTCTTGTTCTTCCACTTCTTGTCTTTGAGATTCTTGTTCTTCAGCTTCTTCAGTTTCTTGTTCTTCAGCTTCTTCTTGTTCTTTAGCTTCTTCTTGTTCTTTAGCTTCTTGTACTCCAGCTTCTTGTTCTTCAGCTTTTTGTTCTTCAGTTTCTTGTTCTTCAGCTTCCTGTTCTTCAGCTTCTTGCTCTTCACCATCTTGTTCTTAAGCTTCTTGTTCTTAAGCTTCTTTCTCTTCAGCTTCTTGTTCTTCAGCTTCCTGTTCTTCTGCTTCCAGTTCTCCTTCTTCTTGTTCATCAGCTTCTTTCTCTTCAGCTTCTTGCTCTTCAGTTTCTTGCTCTTCAGCTTCTTGCTCTTCAGCTCCCAGGAGAGGTAAGAATTTATTAAACTGTATTCACAGCGACAGAGCCTCATTAGATAATGCAGCTCCTATCACGTGCAGCTTAGGTTGTCAGGTAAGGAGAGGCTAATATATTGTCCATCACTCACTCTTAGGTTACAATTTTCTACTCTCTGTGACATTTAAGCTTTTTATTCCTAGTATCTTCCATTATATTCTCAGCATGATCTATATTATATAAGGAACATGATCTTTTTCTTTTTATCCCATTTCATCAATATAAAGTGATCTTCTATCATATTTTTTCTATCTCTCTCATAACATCTTGATCCAGGTTGTAATCCATTTCTGTTCTATCATTCTCAATATTGTTAATTTATTTGCCTTATCCCACTTTTCTTATTTTATTATTCTCATTTTTTCATTATTATCCTTGTTCTCATCTTTTTTATCAACTATTATATTATTTTCCCCATTTCTTTGTTCATTTTGTGTATAAGTTCCCATCTCATAATTCTATAAATCCTCATGAATTTTGGAAATAATTTTAATATTTTCTTTATTTTTAATTGACTGAATATAATTATTTCCTGTTTGCCGAAATACAATTGTCACACTCTATATGCCTGACATTTAAAACATTTTTCATATTATTATTATTACAAGTCGTACGGATAGTCTGGTTAGACTTTTCAGTAAACAACTTTCTTAAATAATCAAGTTAAAACGCTTATCATGTGTTAGATGATTATCTAAAACCAATTTAAATTTATCATAATTTTCAGCATTTATCACATCTTCTGGGAGATCATTCCACCATTCAATAACCCTTAAGGAGATAAAGTTTGCTCTTAAACATGTTTGATGTGTAATTCTCTTTAGTTTTTTAGAATTTCCTCTTGTGTTAGAGTTTTTGATTACTTCAAATCTATGGTCTTTTAGTTCAATTGCTTTGTATGTGTAAAGCAGTTCATACCTAATTTTTATTTGTTGTGGGGAATGCATTTTCAAAATCTTTAGTCTTTCTTTGTAGGCTAAGTTTTTAATGCTGTATATTCTTTTTGTAAGAGCTCTAAATGCACCATTCACTCTTTTTATGTCTAACGTGTTAGCCATTGAGTAAGATAATGAACAGTAATCTATCATAGGTCGAATGTATTATGTTATATAACTTTTTAAACACAAAAGGAGTAATAAATCGGAAAGTTTTGAACAGCATAGCACCACCTTGTTTCATTTTGGAGATTGTGTAGTCACATTGTTTTGTAAATGATAATCGGTGGTCAGTGTAAATGCCCAAATCCTTATGATTGTCTATTTGTTTTAGTTTATTGGATTTGATATAATATGAGTGATTATATTTATTTGTTCCAATATTTAATATAACACGTTTCTCAAAATTCAAACATAATCCATTATTTGATGCCCAAAGCACAAAATTCTTTGTATTTTCTTGGAAATTAATGCAGTCTTGTTCTTGTTTGATGTATTTATACAATTTAAAGTCATCAGCATATGATATTTTACATCCTTGACCCGCCCAAGCATCAGACACAAAGACATTAAACATTGTCGCTGATAGTATCGCTCCCTGAGGTACACCAGTACTTATTTTGAAACTGTCTGAGGTATTATTCCTAATTTTGACCTTTTAAATCCTATTTGTTAAATAATTTTGGATCCATTTTATGATGCTGTAATCAAAATTTAAATGGTTTAATTTATTGAGTAATAAATTGTGATCTAGAGAATCGAATGCACTGGTGAAATCTGTATATAACACAGTTACCAGTTGTCTTTCATCTCTATACTTTGTCCAATCATCTATAGCAGTCATAAGATTGGTCTGTGTTGATTTACCTTCTCTAAATCCATGTTGATGTTCCTTTAATATATTTTATAATTCAATATATGTAATGATCCTTTTATGTACAACCTTTTCAGCAATCTTACCCAAACAATTCAAGTTAGTAATTGGTCTATAAATTTGTAACTCGTGTTTGTTTCCTTTTTTATACTTAGGCATTATTAATCCAATTTTCCAGATGTCTGGCAAAATACTTTCTTGTAGACTGTAGTTAATAAAAGGCAGCATGAGTTTTGCAAAAAAACTTTTTACATGATTTAATTAAGGTGTAGGGTATCATATCAGATCCAGTTGATGTTGAGTTTTTCATAGAGTTTATAATGTTTAATATTTCATCATAATGTGGTTGGTGTAAATTCTTTTACTTTATCATTTGTATTGAAGTTAATTGATTTTTTGGTTATATTTGTGCATTTAGTTGAGAACATCTTTCCAAATTCATTACTTATCTCATGTAGATCTGTTATTATTCTATCTCTAGGATTATTTTATCAATTGTTTTGGGAATAAATTGATTATTGGATTTTATATATTTATAAAGCTGATTAATGTCATCGTTAGATTTTAAAACTATATCCATTTCATATTTTTTTCTAGCATTTACTATACTATTTTTAGCAAGATTACGGGAATTCTTGTATATTTTGTAGTTTTCAATGGTTTTATTTTTGCTATATTCAAGGAATTTTTCTTTTTTGTATTTTATTAATAAGAGTAGTTGATCATTAATCCATCTATTTTTTTAGATCTCCTGAGAAAAGGTCCATATAAATTATTTGATGCTTTCTTTGTTTTTTTTCAGATATTTATCCATTAAGTTTTGTATCATTTTAATATTTGATTCATATTTTTTGTTTATATTACTCTTAGTTATATTGTCAATATCTAGGGTTAATTTATTAAGTTCTATAGCTAATTTTTCAATATTTTGTTGGGAGTGGTCATAATAGAAATCAATGCAGCTAATATCTTTGTTTGAACAAATGTATTAGTTACTTCTATTGTTAGATCTAGAAATAGGTGGTCACTTTTGCCTATAGGGTCATGTGTAACTATATCATTTATCATAAATTCATTAGATATTATAACTATATATCTAGTAATGAACTGCTGCTTTCTCTATATCTTGTATGGGTATTAATTATTTGTTTTAGGAATTGATCATTCATAAAGTTTATTAGTTTTGTACTGAAATGATTTTCTGTGTTATTTGATTTCATTATTTTCCAGTTTATCATTGGTAAATTAAAATCACCAATAAGTATAAATTCATTTGTTTTATTTTTAATATGATNTTGTCTGTAATAATTTTTTTAATAGAAATTATTTCTTCATTTATTTCTTTTTTAAAATTTTCTATTAGAGTTGTTCCATTTAGGGATATATCTCCTTTAATCAGTGTTTTTATTAATTTGATTTCATTTCTAAAAATAGTTAGTTCATTATTTAGAGATTCTTTTATTATTGATTTAATGAGTGGTTCATTTTTGTTATTGCATGTTTCACATAACCATTTAAGAGCATTAATGGATTTTATAACTTTAAGTTCTGTTATTTTTAATTTCACACATTCTGAATGGAACCATTCTTTACATATGCTGTCACAATCTATACATTTATTTTCGTCTTGTATTGTTTGATTACATTTTGTTACATGGATTTAATTGCGGGATTTGTTTCAACATCTCCTGAAAGTAAAATTAGTGATATTTTTAAGTTATATTTTATATGAGATATAAATGGTTTGTATTTCTTCGTTTTCTTCAAATATTTTAATTTAAACTTTTTAATTTTTTGCCAGGTTGATTTTTTATCGTTATCAAATATGTAACAGCTATAAACTTTAATGTTTTTTAAAACTGCTTCATATTGTAGAGATGGTTTTTGATGATTTATTATTTGATTATCTAATATATTTATTATAAGACATGTAGCAATAAAAATCTTACTTATTCGCACTGTTATGCTTTTAATCATTTTTATCATGATTAGCAAAAGATGCCATGTTGTTTGGTTAGGTAAGTATTGCGTTCATTTTATAGGCTAGTAGCCTGTAGTAACGTTAAATTTATCATTTACAAGATTTTAACGAACGCAAAGTTCAAAATATAATCGTAATAATTATAGTTTGATGGTCTGTAACTCTGTTTAATCAAATCAAACTCTATAAAATCTAAGAATCTGCAGGAATCTGATTCTTTTCTTTATCACAATGAGATTCAATACTATATACAGTATATGATATGATTAAAACTTATTAAAGAGTACACAAAGAATCGACTTATGCTCAAACTGTTTACAATTTAAACATAATGGGCCCTTCCTCTAATAGTAATTAGTATTTGTACCTAAATTATTGATTTTCATTATATGTGGAATCTCCTCTACTTTAATATTTATCAACAGAGTAGCAATACTATTTTCCCATTTTTCAGTGTTAGTTCTTCAGATAGTGTAGCCATTTCATTTTACAATCAAATGACATAAAATGTATTTTTATAATTCATGCTTCAAAGAATCATAATTCTCTAAAATGGGAAACCAATGTACGGTACCTTCATCTGTAGTATAGGTGTGCCTCAATAGGCCAGAACTACAAGGTAATCATTACACTTAATAAAATATTTCTCGATTTTCTCCTTTTGTACTTGTTTTTAAATCAATACCTATATACAGTATGTTGTAGGCCTATTCCTAGGATAATATATTCCAATGATAGTGTCCAAACCAACAATTTTGGCTATTAATTTTATCACATTATTCACATGAATTACTATCTCGATAGTTTCAATGCATAATGTAAATAGAAATCTAGTTTTAGAGTACTTGGGTCTCGATATTTTGTGCCAATACTTTAATGGTTGAAGAAACTACTGATACTTAACCGTATTCTCTTCAGCTTTCTGTATCACCTCTTTAAAATTCTTTATAGCCTTCATGAGTTTTAAGTGCCATTCTGAGTAAATAATATCTTGTTCGAAAGAATTATGTTGTTGAGCGGTAGCCATCTTGTTCATGCTCTTTTCTCTGGACTTTATAATGTCATTTATAAGTAGGCTACTATATGTCTTTAAAATGTATATTTTTAAATCTCTGTATCATTTTTAATATAACTATTTTCATTATAGCTTAAAATCTTCTTAATGCAAACTAACAATTTTTACAAGCTAATTTATAAATGTTACAGCAAATAGTAACAGACATTATAATCTCAATTACTAATAGCACTACTATGGCTATTGATGAAAAGCATTGAATATATTCTATAATTATGGTAAGGCTTAAGGTTATTATAGACAGACAGAGAGTGATAGAAATATAGATAAATAGATACATAAGCAGTATATGCCAATTTTTTTTCAAATTAATATGGACACTGCTTTATAAAATAATGAATTGACTGATACATGTCAAAATATCATGAGATAGCCTGCATACACATATATTTTATTATGTTGTTGACGAGCACCTAGAAACAACTAAATCGATGTTAGCTTGTCCCATTTTACTGTGTTTTTAACATCTGCGCATCTATTTCAGTCATATAGGACAAATGGTCAGAAATAGCTCAAAATTATCAAAAACGATCAAAAAAGGACTAGTTCATCCCTTCATCATCATAGGGTTGGGGCATAGTGGGTTTAATACGTAGTAGGAGTTAAGCGTAAGGGTAAGATTAGGCATGTAAATTTAAAAAAAGGCTGCTATTAATACGGTAAATGGGACAAGCTAACACCGTTTTACTTCAGTTTCTAAGCGCTCGTTGTTGGTGTAGCCTATAGATAAACTATAGAAGAACTTAATTCACTAGTTGTAAGCAATATCCATGTATCTTCAGAATAATGCAAGAAACAATAAGGTATTTATAGTATGTGATATACTGTAAAATAAAAGGTAAAAATAAAATAAAAATAAGAAAATTTTATAAAAAACAATTGGAGGTTACTAAAGACAGGTGATAAATATTAAA
>PXIH01S0002483.1:0-11167 GCA_003024985.2 Euperipatoides rowelli | reverse complement strand
AAAAAAAAAAAAAAAAAAACCTGTCATAGAAAACATTTCAAATGATAGAACATGTAAAACGTTGATCCTAAATGGAAGAAATGCCAATGTTAAAAGGAACATTTGAGCTCCAGTGGTATATTACTAAGCTTAAGATTTTACTTTTTAAGATGTCAAACTGTTTTTATAAGCAATAAAATATTTGCTATTACTTGATATGAAAGTGACAAACAGCTGGACATTTTCAGTTCCAAATTGCTATTAAAACGGATATACAATCAATTATTTTTTTAAAAAAAAACTATATTTAGGCTTATATGATCAATTTATGACCAATTCTGTTAAAATACTATATTTAGATCAATATGATTTATTTAAGGAAAAAAACATGATAACTTAAAATTAAAAATTAAAATACGACATTTGAAATTAACAAAAAATACAAATTCTTTATCTTTCTTGTTTTTTTTTATCAAGAAAGCTATTAATATGTCATTATAAATCTATATATTTAATCAAGAATTCAGATATTTAATTAAAAAAAATGAATTCCTATATTAATTTGAAATTGAAATTTTAAAAAAAAAAACAAACAATAAATTTAAAACTAAAGTTTTAAGGCCAAGCCAACTTCACATTTTTTTGCTAAATAATTTTTAAATATAAATCTTATTTCTAACTTTAAATATTAAAAATTGTTTTTCTAAATCAATAATTCAATCTATTTTAACATGCAGAAAGTTAACATAACTTTCATGATATCTATAATATGGAGTATTAGAATGATAATAAAAATAAATAAGAATTTAGGTAAGGTATTTGTGAATAATAATTGCATGGTGGACAAACATAATTATCTATATTACTGGGAATCAGATTGGATAGATCTAAAAGAAGGGTTTTTAAACACAGATGATTATCATCACCAAAACTTTTTACATTAATTACGATTAGAAAATAGTGGGGGTGGAATTTAGAATAGATGACAACCTACTTCCAGGTTTAAATTTTTGAAGATAATATAGTTTTATTTTCAGATAATACATTGTCAGGACTTGCAAAAACTTTTAGATATAATAATTTATTGATAAATCCCCGACAGATTTTCATATGAAATTTAGTTTAGATAAGAGTCAGATAATGATTATTAACAAGGAAGAAGAAAACACCAAATTTATCATTTAAAAGGTGCAAATGCAGTATTCGTCAATGCAAAATTTCTTATAGGATCTTGAAGGATGAAGGGACTATATTCTATATTGATTTGGATGAAGGGACTATATTCTATATTGATTTGGATGAAGGGACTATATTCTATATTGATTTTATATTAGATGTTTAATCCAGTAAGGGGTATCAAGGAACGATATCCATTGTAATATAAAATCAATATAGAATATAGTCCCTTCATCCTTCAAGATCCTATAAGCAATTCCGCGTTGACGAATAGGCCTACAGCAGTTTCATCTTTTAAATAAGCAAACTATGATTGAAATTGACTCTTATAAATAGCCTATCTAGGAATTAACTACGGATAAAACAAATTAAAAAAAACACTGTACAACCACGCATGCACCTGAGGATAGAAAATTACAAGGTTTTTAGTATAGATGCAGCGTGGTTGTGGTAAGGATTAAAAATGGCACATTCTTGGTTAGAGAGCCTTAGAAATTTGGTCTTTTCTGTTATAGATAAGCTTTGATTCCTATGACAAAAATATAATGGTGATATAATATCTGCTTTGATATATCCAGTAAAAATGTGGATGCACAAAAGTAATAGGCCTACTTGGAAACAGTAAGTTAGATTCAATATTGTTTATTGTAACACAATATAATTTGCAATATATATAACAATAATTATTATGCTTAGATTGATTTGACAGTGGAGATGTGATATTTGTATTTCAGATGCAATTTCTAGCTAGCTAATCACTGATGATAATGTTTGAGTTTGTGCTTATCAAAGTTTATTATGATCTTCAGTTGACTGTATTTTAGCCCTTGCAACTCGAGGTTGGATTTTTAATCTTTACCTCAGGGAGTGGGTAAGCTGTACATAGAAACTATCAATATAATCAGTGTTGGCAGTTGAATAATCAGGAAGTCATTATCTCAATGGCAGAAAACCTCTATAATGATTGTCTAGCTATTGACTGACTAGAATGTTGGAGTCATGTCAAATCAGACGAGAGAGTGTGAATCTCTGGGTCAGAGTGATGGATTGATGGTCAACTGTTGCTCCTGGCCTTTATATCTGCTTTTCGGATTCTCAATGCATATGTAGCTTCATTTGCATATTCAACTATCCAATTACTTATTCAATGCACATTCAGGTTGTAAAATGTCTCCACTATTATAGTTCGTTTGTATGCAGGTTGGAACAATATTTGTAGATCAGACTAAGTGGAGTACTTGATAGTTTGCAGAGCAGATGGAAATAATAATATCACATTTCAATGTCATTTGTTTGAAATATTTATTTTTAATGTTTTTTTTTAATTTTATTTTGTAGAATTAAACTTTGGTAAGCAATGATAAATTTGGTAAGCATTTAGTTTATATTTTGGTAAGCAATTAGATTTTATATTGAAGTAGAGTATTTGCCATTCTTATTTTTTATTGTTCACTAATTAACCATTCTCTCTCTCTCTCTCTGTGTCTCTCTTGGTGTCAATTAGTATCTCCTAAGTGTCTTACAAGAGTTTATTTATTTAACAGTTGATTTGAAAATATCTTCAAAGTAGGCCTATATTTATTATAATATTTTATAATTGTACTGTATTTTAGCTTTACAAATACAAGCATTATTGTATATTGGTAATGGAATAAATACAATTTATTATTATATTGATAATAGAATATTTATATTATTCTTTTAACCATGAATATACAGTAATCTTGAAATTCATGATTAAACTGTACATTTGTTTTGTTTTTTACATTTGTTTGTCCAATTTACTATACATAATATGGTTGTTTGTTTATTATAAATTCTTGTGACCAAATGTGACAGACTAAACTTTATTCACTTGTTGGGGTCAAGATTAGGACTGTTATAACTGTGAGGAGAGCATAACAAAAAGTAAGAAATCAATAAGTGTTAATCCGAATCTGTAAACAAAAATAAGCATAAACAATTTTTTTTTATTATTATTAATTTTTTTTCTGTGTCTCTTATTTGAGCTAGAATTTTTTTTTGTTTTGATTTTTAGATTTCAATTTTAAAAATGTAGCCTATAAGTTTATTCCTAAATGTTTTAGAATATATTTATTAGAACATTTGAAAGTCAAAATTTTGTAATCACTTGAAAAATGCCAAAAAAATAAAAAATATACGTCTCGAAAGGGTTAATGAATTATGTTTATAATTAAAAAAGTAATTTTTTAAATTAAGTGCCGTCTTTCTTTGATAAGATTATCACCGTATTGATTAGGGTCCCCCGTTTGATCATGGGCCCTAGGCCAATGCCTTTTTTGCCTATAGGGTAATGCACCTCTGGTTAGCTGTAACTCGATGTCTATCCATTTGTTATGATCCAATTAGTTGGGGGTGGTTCCTTTTACATAATCTCTAGCTAAAGAAATAAATGGTTCTTTACCTGCGCTTCCTTTTCTTTCTTATTAAATCCAATATTTTTTTTAATATAAAAGTTATTTTAATGAAATTAATTATAAATGTTAATATGATAATCTATCAACCAATATGTGTCATTGGTACTAATACTTATCAGAAGGACATTTTAATAAAATTAGATTGCCAATTTTTGGACCATAAAGTCATTTGAAGAATCTAAGAAGTAAATCTAACAAGGTTCCGACAATTTAACATTTAACTCTTAAGATATTGAAAAGAAGCAATAAAATCTGACATTTTGATTTTAAAAGGTTAAAACTAATAAAGTAGTAGGCTTATATTATAGTCTTTATATTTGTGCATCTGACATAATATAAGAAATTTTTATTATTCTTTTTTTTTATGTTGATATTAAGTATTGTTGCCATGGTGATAAAGCACTCCATGTTTATTTTAGAATATCATCTTTGCAAAAAATCATAACATTAAAATGTTCATTTTCTTATGATAAATCAATAGTTTATTTAACTATAATTATATTATTCAAATTATTTTAATGTTGTTTCTAACTTATACTGTCTGTATGTAATATACTGAATATTAAATCATTTTTTTTTTAAATAATTATTCTATTTATCCAGTGGTATTCAATAGTTTAGATGCAGCAAACAAACCCTTATTTATTTAACTTTTCTTAAATGCTGACAATTTTATATCTGTCCTTTAATAAGTGAAATAGTAAGAAATTGTCCAATTACTATCATGTGGGGATCTCCGATATTTTGTTGAAACCCAGAGAGAATCACAACTCCCTAATTGTACACCATTGCCTTAATCCTAGAGCCATAGTCTAGGATTTACAGGTATGTGATGCATACCTGTAACCATTTTAAATGAATGATCATCATTTTAACCCTTTCGTAAGGGAAATAAATTTGGGATTTTTCAAGTGATTTTAAAATTTTGACTTTGAGGTGATCTAATAAATATATTCTAAAGCATTTTTAGGGATAAACTTATACATTTTGCAAATTGATATTTAATGCAGATTTTAAAAATCAAAACAAAAAAATTCTAGCTCAAATAAGAAACACACAGTGGACATATCTGTGCCCATAAGAAGCACACAGTGGATATATCTGTGCCCAAATTGGATTATCTCTATTTTCTAATCATGTCAGAGATTACAGAAAAAAATTAATAAACTTTTTTTTTTTTTTTTATCATTATAGTCCAAAAGAGTAAAAAAAAAATTGTTTTTTTTTTTTGTACACAGATTCGGATTCGTGATAAAACCACACACAAAAAAAAGAGCTATTACTTAAAAGTTTACCTGTGCTAAAGCTGCAAATATTCATAATTATATGAATTGGTGGAAATCTGGAACCATGTTGTATATTTTTATATTCTGTGTAACACAAGCGCTCACAGTGGATCTTCAATCAATTCTGGATCACATGACAAATTAAATATCATCATGAGATTTATTATTAAAATTAATTATGCGGAAATTATACAATTTTAATTGTTATTAATTTATTTTGATATTAAAGTTGCATCAAATAAATAATATTTTATTTCCTTTTTAAGTTCTAATTTCTAAAATATGGCTTTCTCTAGGTAAAAATACACACTTTAGTTAACCTAAGGGGGTCTCTGAGTGTCTATTTGGATCAAAATGGCTGACATCTTGGAATAGTAAGAAATGTTTTCAATAAAAATCAAATTATCATTATCATTATTATTATTATTATAAGTATTATTAAGGTTATTTTTATCCGCCCCACAAAAAAAAAAATTTCTATTTTCAATTTTTTATAATAATAATAATAATAATAAAAACATGTGAATTTGAAATGCATCGCTAAAATTAGATTTTTTCCTTTTTTCTTCATACAAACCTATAGATGAAATAGTATTCCAAGCTTATAATTATAACTTAGTAGTAGACCATTAGAAACATTAAATCCTTCTTGTCACTAAGAATCAGTAAAAATATAGACAATTTTAGTCTCAATCTTAAATATGACTACTGCAGCTGTAATACAAGCATCATTTCTCAATTGTCAATTTATTCTTGCAATTTACGATTATGCTAGTAAACGAATTTTTTTTTAAAAAAAGCAAATTTTTGTAAATCCCCAAATTAAAATATTCCCGCGATTTGCTTCAGAAATGTAACATTTTAATCGTAAATAAATTAGTATGGGACTAATGTAATTTATTTTATATAAATATAATTTATGTATTTTATATATTTAATCCCGTTTTAATCTTGGACCGCGATAGATGTAGCGTTGGTTAATAAATGGGTTAAATGAATGATCATCTTTTCTTTTTACTCTTTGACCCTTCACTTCTCCTCTCAATGAGCACAAATATCTATAAGAATTCAGCAGACAGCCCAGTGATCTTCTCCAGTCTCTTCAATCAAAAATTTAAAAAATATTTCAAGAGAATTATGAAAAGAATGAAGAGTCAATTATATGATTTATAATAACAGAAGCACATTTAAGACTTGGTTTAGACTTGAAAAGTTTCGCCGTCAACTCTTACGGGATTTGTATAAAATGTACTACTCACAGATAAGGTGACCATTTTATGACCATGAAATTTATTATGCTATTTACAATGGAACCAGGTAAAACTATAGTTAAGTTATAACATGAAAAAAATAAGAAGTTTTAAAAAAGAATAATAAGAAATTTAAAAACATAAATGTCAGGCTTTGTCAAGGAGAGGTGGTCGTGAGATAACGAGCACCACCATCTAACTCCTTTACATATTCTCCGGGTGGTGGATCGTTTCCATTGGCGATTGACTTCGAAAGGCTTTTCTAATTACAGAATGACTCATTAAAGTCATTTCTGTGAGAAATTCACATAGTTATGATCAAGATGGAGCTGGAGGGCCGCAGGTGGGAAATTATATTTGTTAGAAGAATCACATTGGTATTAGCCTAATTAAGATTTAATTAAGTATTATATCTAATAAAGAAGTGATTGTGTGAGTAGTAAAGACCGAGACGGAGGATCACAGGTGGAAAATCATGTCCTTCAGAAGAATCACATTGGTATTAAGATTTAATTAAGAATTATATAGAAGAAAGAAGAGATGGAGTGTCTAGTAAAGACCGAGACAGGACGGATGGCCGCTGGTGGGAAATCACATCCTTCAGAAGAACTGCATTGGAATTAAGGATTAATTACGATTTATATAGAACAAAGATAAGATCGAGTTGTAGTAGCCTAAATATAGGAGAATGTAAAATTATGCAAATTAATTGTAAATAAAGGCATGTTATCTTCAGGGAGACTTTATATTTAAAAAAAGGTCTGTCCTTCTTAACATCAAAAGATTGTTAAACCAATCAGTTAAATAGAATGATGATAATCTCATTAATTTTTTTATAACAGTTGAATACATATAATAATAATTATCAAATAATTAAAAAGGAAAAACTTGTAGTTTGAATATTTTATCTTAAGTCATGTGCCTACTGACAGAATTATTAATAAACGTAAAAAATAAAATAAATCCTCTTCCAAATTAAGGATTACCTGAAAGCTTTTCTTTTGAATAATTAAATGCTTTTTTTTTTTTTTCATAATGATTGTCCTCGTATTTTTTTAAAAAAACATTTACTCATTATTATCATTAATAATGAAATGAAAGTTACTGGATTAAAGTTACAGTTCAGCGTTGAAATCCTATGTGGCTCCCTCTATAGTAAGATATATGATTTAACTAATCTACAGAGAAATAAGGAATATTATAAGTTCAATATTTTTTTAGTTTAAATACATAAGTTCAATATTTTATTTCAATTAAAAATAATATCATTAACTATAAAAAATAAATTAAAATAAGAAACAAAGATTTTTTTACATACTCCCTGAAGATAACATGCCTTTATTTACTTAATTCTTAAAAATAAAATTAATTAGAATAATAAAAAAAAAAGATAAATACAAAGCTAAATAAAATACATAATGTATAACTGTATACTATGCAATTACAAGTGAGTTTTGTTATAAAAAAAAAAGCGAAATAAATATTAAAGATAAGAAAGATGACTCAACAGGATCATATGTCTTCCCAGAATCAAAATTAATTGGTGTAGTTTTTAAAAAGAAACAAAAAAAAACAAGAGATACTGTAAATCATTTAAAAAAATTGAATATTTTAATTATTTTAAACGAAAAGGTTTCAGTTATCTCTATTTGTAATTTTGCCAGCATAAATAGCAAATGATAACATGACGAATAAGAGAGAATGTTCAAACAATCATTATGGACCCGTTTCATATCTGATAATGTTCCAATTATCAAGAATAATATAAAGAGAGAGAGAGTTGTTTGTAATATTTTTGATAACTGGAACATTATAGCCTCTTGATCTATTTTAGGCCTGGGATTCATTGGTACAACTTAGAATTAATATTTTTACAAAATTTTCTCATTCTTTTTTTTTTTTTTAAATTATACCCTGAATATTTTATTTCCCTAATACAGTGTCTGAAATTTCTAATCTTTTGTTCAAACATTCCTACACACTAATCTGTTAANTTGGTGCTGTGGAGAAAGTGGGGAGAGGAAGGTGCAAGCTAGGAACAGAAATCAGAAACATAAAAGGTAAATAAAGTTTTACATTTTTTTGCAAAATTATATTATTTTATATCGTTTTTAAAATAAAGGGCCATTATGGAAATATAAATTAATTTGTGACAACTCTGTCAGAAAATATTTTTTTTTTATATAAAAAAAAATAGTTCTTCAAAACAAAGTGAGACTTATTATTTTTAGAAATTTTCATAAAGTAGGCTAATTAATAATTATTCTGTTTATAAAAATTACAAAAGAAGTAGAGAGTGAGAGAGAGAATGAGTGTGAGAGAGAAAGAGAGAATGAGTGAGAGAAGAGTGAGTGTGAGAGAGAAGAGTGAGTGTGAGAGAGAAAGTGTGTGTGAGAGAGAAAGTGTGTGAGAGAGAAAGTGTGTGAGAGAGAGTGAGAGGGAAATAGTGTAGTGCGAGAGAGTGAGTGAGAGATTCCAAATTATTATATATTATTACAAATTTCATGATTCTTTACTGGTAAGGCAGCCATCTTTTTTCTTTAGCCTCTGACCACAGCAGATTCAGAGGTCAGTCAAAGATACCATTCTTGTTAATTAGATGAATAGCTCCCTAGTCCCGGATTCCTTCCGAAAGGATTTGAAAGATTTGGGACAGACCCATGAGTCTTGAACCAGGCCCACAGTATATGTCTAGGCAGTTTGAGGTAGTTTTGCTCATCCCTCAGGACCACCGCTCCTTGACAGATCATCTTATGTTTCTTGAAAACACGATAAAAGTTAATGAAGAAAAATAACTTTGTCTAGAGGCGAGTGTACACTGGTCATAAAATCTCTGACAATTAGGAGAATTTGATGCTGATGATAAATTCTTTCACATGTGTTAAGAAAACTGACGTGAAAGATAATTCTCCGATAAATTTCTGAAGTAGACAACTGCTCTACTTTTTGAGAATTTAATATATCTCTCAAGAATTGAATCACAGCCAATATATATATTACACTTTCCATGGTTGTGCTTGTTGCCTGGTGACTATGGTACCAGGATGATCAGTTTTTAGTTTTTTTTTTCATGTTTATTTTAGAAACCAAGTGTTGAACTTAAATTATTTTGGGGGGAATAGTACATAATAAAAGATTAAACTCTTAAGATTTTGAGGTTTTAAGCATTTTTTTTTTAATGTTTAGTGAAATTAAATGTAAAATTCTAGGGGCTGTATAAATAGTGACTGGCATTATTATTTTTTTTAGAAACCAATAAAACATTCCTATTAGAAAAAAAATGTTGAAAATAATCTTAGTTATAAATGTGTGGTGTACAGTACATGCATCTATAAGAGAAAATAACATAGAGCTTCTCTTTAATTACATTTTAGGTTTACGTCATCACTTTTGTCCCATTGCATACATTAATGTGAGGTATGCATATTAAGTTTTCAATCAAGATTAAAGCTTTTGGTAAAAAAAAACAAGAATGTGCAAGCTAGAATCATCATGCAGAAAGGATTTGACATCAGAAAATTTTGAACTGTATAAGTCCAGACCTAATGGTTAATATATCCCTGAATGTTGTAAGTTAACATTCAATCTCCCTTATAATGTGGTCATAGAAGAACTGGTATTTAAGGGGGGAGGGGTGGCAACTGGGAAAATTGCCTAAGTCCTTGCTCTTTGTAAAGTCCCATACTAAGAACAATAACAATTGTTTAATGTTTTGTTTTTTTAGAAATAGAACTTTACTACTATCAACCATTACACAATAAAAAGAAACAGTATACAAAATGGATTGTATGCTTTAGGAACATACTCATTTTTAAAATATGAAGTGAAGTTCTACTTAGTTGACCAGGCTCTAAATAATTAAAAAAAGCTTCTAAAGAAAATTAGGTTCCACATTTACAATTTTCCCCAGATAGTGCACATCATAGGGCCGTATCTATTTCAAAGTTACCAGAATGTGCCCAGAGGATATTCCCTAAACTATTCTTATTATCAAAGTAAAAAAAAAAACAGATTCGATGCGACACCTAGGGGTCTTTGCTACTTCCTGGGGTTTGTGTCCCTTCGGGTTATACTTTGTATTTTTATGTATTTGCATGGACTGGATTACCTTTTAATGGAATATTTACTTGTAAAGACGTCTTTTATTTGGTGGATGTTGAGAAGAATGTAAATGGCTTGAGTATTGAGTATTATCTTAGCTTTTTCATCGTGTTTCCGTTTATACATTGCGTTCAACATTGCATAACGATACCCAGACTTCCCAGTGCTTATATCTCTCTGGTTGTTACTTGGGCCCTAACAGACTTTATGTCACCATTCTGATAATAACATGGATAGAAGGGCCAATTGTGTGCCAGTTAGCAATAACAAGGATATGATTATTAATAACTTTATTGCTTATAAATATCTTGTAACTTCAACTTCTAATGTGTTTATAATAGTTGACACAAATTTCAAGCCCCAACCGTTTGCTATGAATAGTTTATTGGATGTGCTGAACTCATTTGGTATCATTAGGGATTTGAAAGAATATTCAAAGCTTAACTATCCCTCCTATCACTTTATTGCTTTTAGGTCGGAAGAAGCTATGCAAAAATTAAAGCAATCTTTTATCAAAGTTGATGATAATTTTGTACTGTTTGCTGATAATACTATTGTCGTAAACATTGTAAAGTTCACTGTGTTGTGGATGCCTGCCCGTGTGGTTCAGGCGGAGCTGGCCCATTTACTACTCGAATATGGAACAGTTATTTCAATGCGGCCTACTGTAAGATAACTTGATGAGGACGTTTATTTTACCACCACCCCTGTTAGGGTGACTTTCTCTTTTAAGGAAGATGTAGACAAGAATGCTCTCCCGGGATGGATATTATTAGATCAGGGGCCAATCTGAAGGGCTGGATAAGTCTTTTAGGAAGGCCAAGGGCCTGTTTCCAATGTAAGAGTGTGTCACATACAATATGGGAATGTGTGTATAAGTGGTGTGGGGTGTGCTGCTACATCCAGGAAGGGCAGTGGTGGATCTAGGAATTTTTTT
>PXIH01S0002481.1:23392-35643 GCA_003024985.2 Euperipatoides rowelli | reverse complement strand
TATAACACATTTGTTTTTATAAAATAAGAATAAAGTTAAAAAATTTAATGTACAAATAAGTTCTTACCCTGATAATTTTGTAGTTAGCCTTTAAAGGTCTATGTGTGAGATTATTTAAGGTACATAATAATTTGATACATTTTATTTATTTTTAGTCATGTAATAATTTTAAATTTGTCAAAAGATTATAGTTTTAACAATAAAATATGGTAGTCTCTTCTCCAGCCTGATAAAAGATCTTCTCCATTTTTACAGCTTTCCAATGTTTTTTTTTTTTGTGTGTCCAAATGAGTGAAAAAATGACATGTTAAATTTTATCATATGTAAATTAACAGATGCTGAATTATTTGTTTTACTAGTATTGTCAATAGATTTTATAGATGTTTTTTTTTTTACTTGTTGCATTTGGCTTAGAAATTGATTGATTTATGTTTTTTTTATTTTCAATTTACTTTTCATTTCTCACTTTAAAATATTGTTCTCTGTAGTATTTTTTTAGTCTGGAAATTTTCCAAATTTATGGTCATTTCTTATAAAAAGTCTAGATATTTTTTGTTAACAAATATAATTGCCAACGCCTTCAAATTAATTAATTTTTTTTAAACTATTAATATATTCAATTATAGCTTGCTATTAAATTATAATTTGTATAATTCAATTTTTGATTTTTTTTTAAAAAAAGTGTATTTCTTTNTAAATTATAATTTGTATAATTCAATTTTTGATTTTTTTTTAAAAAAAGTGTATTTCTTTTATGAAATAGATTCATATTATGAAATAGATTTTTTAGTATATGCAATTATCAAAGCATTCAGTTTTAAAAATTTTATATTTAATATAAAATTTTTAAAACTGAATGCTTGGATAATTGCATATACTAAAAAATCTATTTCATAATATGAATTTGTGACACTTGGTAATTGCTGGCAAAAATCAGTAGATTTTTAACCAGATTTGCTAGAAAGATGCTATAAATGTAGACATTTAAGCCACTACTTTAAACAGCAAAAATGATAAATAAGTAACACATTCGGTTGGTTTAATTATACTAATTATGTGGAGGTTAACTCTTAAATACCCAGATTAATTAAGCACAAGTAGTTTCAAAGACTCTTAAATTGCTTGGCATTTATAAACTAATATAAACTATCAGATCATTTACACAAATAAAAAATTTGTGTAAATTTTTTTTAAATGTGTGCAAACAATATCGTTGAAATTTAAAATTTCAGAAACCGCTTAGGTTTAATAATGCACGAATTTGATGATTTTTTTTACACTAAACTATTAGATTTAATTGAAATTATTAATATGTTCATTTTAGGCAATAAACAGTTATTTATAAAAATTTTATTGAATTGTGAAGTAGAGATTAGGGACTATTTAAAAAAAAAAAACTTAACTTTTAACCTGGGATGAATTTTTGTATGCAATTGGTAACATCCTCCCATAAAATCTATTAATTACGCATATCAGATTTTGGATTCCTCAAATCTTAATAACCATAATAGTCCTTCATACTCCATAAACACCCTAAAAGCAAATCAACAATTATGAAATACATTAAATATTGTGTATGAGTATTGATGATAGCGATCTTTGTGTATTTTTATTACACCAATGCTAATTAAACTGTTCAAATTGCAATGTATAAAATATATTGTGTCTAACGTCCCCACATTGGAATTTAATCTTGAGATCCCCATCTCTATTGATCAGAGTGTTGAATATTGCTATTGTTTACATTCAGAAGGATATATTATATTGGTGATCTTACCCCATTATCACAGATACAGTACATACAATCTGTGCTTTTGCATAAAGTATAGTACAGTCTGTAAATCATAGAGTGAATTACTGTATACTATAGCAGACATGATTTATTTTCTTCATCTTACAGTATATTAGAAAGGGACCCTATTCTTTATGTTAGGATTTATAGTAAAGCACATCATGTTATGAAACCATTGCTGCACCTTCTAAATTTTGATTTACTCATACGGAATTCATTAGCAGGTAGAACTATATAGAAACCTGAATTTTTTTACCACTAGGACAAGGAGAGCTGAAACATACCAATGTATTAGTAAATTGTGATAAACTTAAAAATATTTAATAGTTGCATTTGTTGCTACTAGATGGCGCTTTCGATTTAGTTTTTTTTTTTCAACTCGAACGTATTATCATTTTTGTTTGAAAATAAAACTTATTTCAAATTTATAGGTATGTTTATTGTAATCAAATAGGTGCATATAACTTAATATGAACATGGATGAGAATACTGTAGATGAATTGTCCCCGAAGGATGTAATTCGTCTTTACAAAGTTGTTTCAAAACCATAAGATCAATAAGGGGGGGAAAAAAAATAGCCTAAAAAATAAAAATAAAAATTTGCAATAAAATAATTAAGTGGAAAGATTTAGCAAATTAATAAAAGATGGGATAGGAGATGAAGCATATCGCGAAGTTCTAATAAAAGGACGATACAAGGATCTGGAAGATCTAGTATCAATACCAGAAATATTAAATCTAATAGAAGGTTTAAAAGAATCAAAAGAGTCAAAAAAGGATTTTGCAAATTTAACAGAAATTAGATTTCTTCTCTCACTCATAGATTCCAATTCCAAAGTCAACAGTGCATTCTCATAAGATGAGCTTTGTATTTCATTTATAAATTGAGGTTATTATGGTAATACAAATTTAATATTGAGAACTATAGTGCAGTAGCACAGGATATAAAATTTTAATGTGTGTGATAATAAAACCAATCATCATGGTAAAATTTAATAAGAAAAATTGCAAGTTGGGGGGGGGGGGATTTAAAGGCCAGACAGAGACGCTGAACTTGAAATTCATAACATTTCTAGGACTTTTAGAGATGAACTTAATGCAGAAAGTATGGTGGCTTTAGTTTCTTAGAATCATGAGTTATGTTGTGCATCAATGAATGGATAGATAGATAATGCAAAAGGGAAAAGAAAATCAAAGATTATAAAAAATACAGTATATTTGTGATTCAAAACTTATTTTAATTATGTTTCATAGATCTTATTTAAAATCTTATTGGTTTTTTTTTTTTTTTTTTTAGTAAATATTGTTTATATTTTTAATTTTTAGATTTATTTCAACTCCGAGTGGGGTCTTTCTCGTCTTTCCCGGCACTCTTACTGATCGGGCTTATGATCCAACAGAAAGAGCTTGGTATGAAATTAATTTATTATAGTCATTAAAAAAAAAAACAAATTTAAGCTGTGTACTATTTAATTTTTGTGAAAATTGTAAATCATCTTTTTTTTTTTTCCTTTATTAGGTACACTCGAGCTCTGGAGTATCCCGGTCATGTAGTTCTTACTGCCCCCTATCTGGATGTTGGTGGCGCTGGTTACATAGTCACCATGAGTCATACCATTTATGAGGGAAAGTAAGTTACTTTTATTAATGTTTTTTTAATAAAATTTATTTAAAATAATTTGGCTTTTTATTACAATTAAAGCTTGTCCAGCCAATCTACACCACAAATGTTAATCAAATACAATTACTTTCACATTTTCAAGTTATTGAAGATCTTTCTGTATATACTCTATTTGTGATTTTGAAGCAATGCTACCCAAAACATCAAGGAATTTTCACTACTCTTAAAATATAAAACTTATATGTTTCTAACAATGTTGGCTTGGCATAGTAATGCTTACATTGAATCTTAGTTTTGTCATAAAAACTTTCTTAAAAATCATCCATTAAGGAGTTATTTTTAAAAGTTAGTAATAAATACTGTATATTGGAAAACTAGCTAAATTAATTTATGGATAGCAAAAAATATATGCAAATTGGAATTTTAGATGAGAATGTTAGAAATAAACATTTATGATTTCAAAATTTGAAAATAATTAGTAAATAAGACTTAAAGGAAGTGGAAAGGGATAGACTTGTTAATTTATAACCTCTCATGCTTCATATGCTCTTGCTTTTATAAATAACTCCTTCACACTTTTCATCCAGCTTTCTCTCTTCAACAAACTACCTCCTATCTCCAAGCTGACTCTCTCCCACTTCTCTTCCAACATTACATCTTCCTCTTCATTATACCTATTGCATATTTATATTTCCTTGTTTTATTTATTCATCCTCACATTTGTTTAAAAAATTTTAACTCTTGCTTAAAATAATAGCTATCATTTGTATACAGCTCATATACAAATCAAACAAATATAATAAAAAGTAAATAATGTAACAAATATAATTCATTATAATAGTTATAATAATTATAGTCCATTTTGATGTAACACTTTTCAATGCTTTGAATAGTGAGATTAGACATTTATTATATGGTTATTTTTTTTTTTTTACAATTTCTTCATTGATATTTTGAATAAGAAAACAAAGTTCATGGAAATACTTAGATGCATCAGTTAAAATAAATATTAAACCCTTATTAAAATCTAAAACAGTAACGTTTAGCTTATATCTTAGAACATAACGATCCTTAAAAAACACTACAAATACTTTTCTGTTGTTTTTATCAACCTGGTGCCAATTATATTTTAAAATATATGTCCCCTTTTTAATTTATTAATAAGATGTTTTTATTTTTAGGGCGGATGCTCTCCATGGGTCATCCGACAGGGTTGTAGCAGTAATGGGGATTGATTTTACCGTTGGCTATTTCTTCAAGCTTTTGTTAGATGTTCTTCCAGCATGCTCAGAAACTTCAGTCAGGTAAGTAAATGAGTAATTATAATAAAAAGCACAGATTTAAAGTAACTAGCACTGGGTCACTATTTACAAGTATCTCATCAATAACTTGTTACTTTTTGTGAATTTATTTTATGCCTTAAGTAATTGCAGTGTTGGATGAATACAACAAAATCAAGTTATTTTCAAGTAGATTATAACTTGAACTAATGTAAACTAATTGATAGGTTTATTATTTTTTATTTTTTAATAGGATTTGTGATAAGTTATTATTATTGGGTATTTCATTGTTTCTTTTGTATCGTTGGAATGAAAAATATTGGTATAAGTTAATTTTAGAACATGAAAACCCAAAACAGAAAAGTTTGAATGATTAACTTTTATATAATATATAGGCCGATAGTAATACTAATAAGGAAACTAAATAGTAATCACCGCTTATTAGAATCAAGTCTGTGTAGTTCATATTTGAATCTATTAAGTCGTTGATTCATTAATGTGGCAGCATATCATCCTCCCCTCCAAATTTTCAATATCGGCTTATAAAATTTATAAGAAGAAAAAAAAGTAGTCTTTATTTTGTTGATTTTAAGGCTAATAGGGGGAGTGATGAAAATAGATCCTCAATTTCTTTTATTGTGATTTTCAACTTGTATTTTCTTTTCAATATACAGTATATTTCATTTTACTAATGACAGCATTGACTTTCCCATTGAGCATTCAATAAGAGTAGTAGACAATATTTTCTTATAATTTATTTCAAGTCTAGACTCTTCCGATTATTTGACAAATTTTTATCTTCATTGAGGAGGAGGAAATGAAGCCACCTGCATTTTATGTACCAGAAGATATATTCTTATTAGATAAAAAAAAAACATTTATTCCAAGCCTAGACTTATTATAATCGTTTACCTAAATTGATCAAGGCGATAAAGTTTAGTTCTCTTCATTGAGGAGAGAAAAAGATTATCCAGCATTCATTTAGAAAGTACAAGTGATTGTTTTATTATGCCTTGTCAAGAAAAACATTCAGTTAATAGTGTGTGTGTGTGTTTTGTATACACATTCAATATTTATCAGAATAAGCTTTAGTTGATTATTTTTTTTTAATGTCAGTCTTTAAATACATGCTTTATATTGTGTTTTTAAAAATTAATTTCATACTAACTTAAAGCCTATCTGAAATGACTGGACCAGTTTTTCATTTCTCCCCATGTCCTACTTTAACCTTCTACCAACAATACTCAGTAATATTTCCTTTGCATGCTCCCAACTAATCAACTAATTTGAGCTCTACTGACCAACAGGATTGGACATGAAATATTGGTGTACTATATGAATAAAAAAAACTTCCAACTTTCTGCCAGAAACAATGAAGAGAAATTTGTTTCTGTATATACTGTGTATATAAAATATACAGTATATAAGCCCATATTTTGGGCATTTCCAATCAAAAAAATTTAGCTTGAAATATTGTTAAAATAAAACAAGCTCACCAACCTTATTCTAGCAACAGTGAAAATAAATTTTTCATAATAAAAGCAAATTGTCTATAAAAACCTACTTTTGAGCATTTTTATCCAATTAACAGAATTAGGCTATTATGATAGCAATATACTGGATATATTTTAAACCAAGTATAGTCCCTTATCTACTGTATATTTGGAAAAAAAATCAAAAGTTGAAATAAGATGATTTTTATTTCCTTCTAAATCATCATCTCCAATAATGTAGAGTTCACTTTGTCACAGTCCTTTTCTTTCAACTGCAAGGGGGGAAAAAAAAAGGTGAAATATTTTGAAAATAAAGAAATGGCAAAGACATAACATCAGATCACCATCACCTCATATTTTTAGTAAATATGGGCATGTGCCAATTGTATTATTCTTAATTTATTATTCCAAAGCAATATTCAGACTGAAAATACTAAAAATATTTCTCTGAAAAGTAGGAAAATGTAATAATGCTTTGGAAATATTTTGAAACCGATTTAGATATACCATTTTTTTTTAAACTACATTATTTATTACATACAGGAGAAAGAGATAACAGCATGAGAATCAATTTAACTTATTCAGATAGACATTTAACTTGGTTAAATATTACACTTAAATGACACAACTCTTAAATATCTTATTACATGTCTTTTATCTTATTTCAGGTAATTTGATGCAAATTTTGTTATGCTAGTTTTTATTTTTATTGAGAAATTATCTATACTTATTTCAGTTTTAATATAATACAGACTTAATATTTATTTTAATTCTTAGGTGTTTCATCCTTGATGATAGAGGTTATCTAATAGCTCATCCTGGTCTTTTGGACCCTAATGGTAAAGGTCCTGTAGAACAACAACATATTACTCATAAGGTAATTAATTATCAGCTTAATTTATAGCTTTTAAATTTTATATTTTCTAAGATTATTTCTAGTAACAATATGGAAATTATAAACAAAAATGCCAAATTGGCATTCAAGACTACTGTTTGATTTTATTAATGTTTTATGGATGTGAGGGTCGAATATGTAACTACAGAACTATCCCACATACAGTAATATAGAATGTTGTTTTCCTAAACATTTTTTATGTTGACATAATGTCTGAACCGATTGTATATACTGTAGATAATCTATAACTTTTTAAATCTATTTACATGTTTTCTCTTTGAACTTTACTAGGAACCATTGGTAGCTAACGATATCTTGAATCATCGGGGATTTGTTCGTAAGAAGTTATGTAACAGTTTTAGTGATAGAACAATACAGAGATTTTATAAGGTATTAAAATATTTTTTTTAAAAAATAACTTTCATTTGTATTAACAACAGAATAAGGATACTGTGAATAATTTTTAAATCTTAATTATGCAGTCAGTTTCATTAAGCAAGCAACAACCATGAGAAAGACATGGTTTTATGGATTACCAACTCATTTAGCTCCTATTGTATGTCATTATTGCAAAATAGTGATCTTTTCCGTTCTTTTAAACTCTACAGTATATCTCAGTTAAGAGGCAGAGGTTTAAACTGAAGTTGTAACAAATAACCTGGTCCTTTAGATTTACAAATTAATTGTGAATCTCCAAACATATTTTGTTTAAATAGTCAATTCATTAACTGATTAAAATGAATTCTCAAAGTAAGGCCATCGTTTTCTTGTTAAATAAAAACATTATTCAAGATAAAACAATAAAAGTGGGGTAGTATATAGGTTTCTGATGAAAATGTTTAATATCACAAAAAAAAGAAATGAGGGAAAGAATAGTTAATTTCAGGACAATTTGCATCTTTCTATTTTCCTTCTCCATATTTAGAACATATTATGCTATTATTTGTCACATGATTATGCTGGGCTAAAAAAAAATGTGATATTTGTCTTGCTCTGCTATATTTAAAAAAAAAACATTACAGTTGAAGCTTGGTAGAAATAATGACATTCAAGCTTTTTTAAGATCCATAAGCCTGTACTGATACACTTGTATCTACTATGAAATCTTTTTATTTGATCTATAACTGTTGGATATATTTTTTTTAATGATTGCTCATTTATAAATCATTATTATAAAATGGGAGTGCCATTTTTTTTTGACATCTAAAATGTCTTTAAAGTCCTGAAATTTCGAGAGATTAGTACATTTGAAAGATGTTGTTATATACTATAAATCATTTTTACAGTATGGTAGCCTATATTATCATACAAGTCTACAATTACAACAATAAAAATCACTTTTCACTATCAATTATTTTGAATTACTGTAGTCCCTTTCAGTTGTTTCCTCTATATTGATTTATTCATTTTCATCAAAATTGCTTTTTTATCATTAATCTAAATTGGAAATATTTTGCAGATATTTTTGCTGTCGGTATTTTTGCATATTACCAGATGCAGCTACAGTATATTTGCTTTCAAAAGTTGTGGCTTCTCATTATTATGTATATTTATTCAACATAATTCAACATTATAATCAAATAGAAAGGCCTAGCCCTTGCGGATGTGGCCTTTATTTACATAGCAAATAAAAAATAAATTAGTAAAACAAAAAAAAATCTATGTAGAATAATATATACAATAAAATAAAAAAAAAAACAGACAAAGAGTTTAATGAAAAATTCAGATGAAGCTCTGGAACCAAAAAGTACTCATGTGTAACAAAAAAGATGAAAACTATAAGCCAGAACACACGTCAGTAATGCTTTTATACAATAAACAGTTCAGAGCTGTTAACGTAATTACATATTGAATCATAAACTCCAAAGAGATCCTGGAATCAAACTTGTACTTATGTGTGAAAGCCAGATGATAACTAAGAGCCAGAAACACAAACTTCAAAGAGGCCAATCAATACGATACACAATTCAGATCCATCCAGGCAACAACGTAATCATCTAAAAATCCGATGAGCTCAAAATAACATAATAAACAGACGTAACTTATTGTCTTAACCTCTTAAAAGATTAAGCCATATACAGTATATACACCCATTATTTTTATTTGCTTAACAGCTTTTGGCGTATATATACTATTATGTGGTTTCTTGTATACATTATTTTATAACTGTAGAATAACATTTATTCTATATTTCTGATTGTAAAAGAAAGATGTTAAAACTGAGCTAATAAAACATAATTATCAAAATGCTTACGCCTGTTAAATTATTTATTAAAGATCGCTAAATTTATGTGGTGAGTTTACCTATTTGCTTTAATGATGTTACATGCAAAGAAACAGTTAATAGTAACCAACTGTTCATTAGCAACATAGGATTTTATTTTGTCCTGCAATTTTACCAAAATTGTGTCCAGATTTTTTTTTTTTTTTTTGCAGCCTAGCCTTGCCTAGCTACACTTTATAGCAAAATTAAGTTTATTATTATTATTTGTCACCTGCTTTACAAAATACAAAGGATGTCACTGTCTGTAAAAAATAATAACTTCTCTCCTACTAAATATATTATTGATAAATTGGAAACATTAATAAAACAATATTTTTTTATATTTATAGTCATATCAATTATTTTTCACAATAAGGTGTAGTGAAAAACAGTAACAGTTATTCTCATGATTGTGGAAACAATTATTATCTCTGCATTTTGCGATAATTTTCAATATCAACTCAAGGTTTAATATTAAACTTAGAAGTTAAAACTTTTTCAATAAAATATTAGCTCTAAATACTAGTGAAATTAATTTTTAAACAAAATTTGTAATATTTAAAAAATATATAAATTTATTGTATATGTTAGGCTATTATTCTTTAATATAAGATTTTCTTGTTTTTAAATTAAACACAGACGACTTTGATTTTGATTTTGAAAGATTACATTTCAAATTTTCATCATTATTGATCTAATTTTTTTTTTTAACATTTTAAAATAATTATTAATTGTTTTATAATTTAAGCAGTATTGTGATGATCTCGTCAATCATGTCTATTAACACCGCTTTATGAATTTACCAATATGCTTTCTTGTTTCCATCACAGCTATTGCTTGGTAGTCATTCGGTTATGAAACTTTATCAAAATAATTTGCTGTTAAAGAGATCTTCAAATTATAAGTTTGTTTTAAAATGATTTTAATTTCTTTTTTTTTAGTTCAACACTAGTTTAGAAGGCGTGCTGACCAATTTAGTACATGGCGAGCATTGCTCAAAATACCAGGTGTGTGTTGTTGTTTTTTTATTATGCATATTTTTTTGATAAATGGAGCATTTATAATCAATTTAATCTGTTTCATTTTAATATTTAAAATCTTAGATCACGGCCATACCTGGCTCAAACGTGTTCCTGGGGATCGTTAACCAAACCTGTCAGATGATCACTGCCTTTTGTCCCTGCAGTATGGTAAGATGATCATTCACCTTGCTTTTTTTAAAAAAAAACTACTTTATCAATTTAGCATTTTATACAGGTACTGTATATACAGTATATATTAGAGCAATAATCCATTTTTAATAATGTGTGGCTTTATTATAACGAAAATAAAAGTGTAGCAGTTGTATGATCCATGCTTGATTAAATTAGCATGTTACTGATATTATTGTTTTCTTGAATTTAGGTGGACCGGCTATGTCTTAACTGTCACAGAATGGAACAGACAGAGTGCGAATGTCCCTGTGAATGCTCTATGGACCTAGATCTTTGCTCTGGTCAACTGATTGATGAGCAAGACAAGTGAGACTAATTAATAATATACTTTTAATTTTTAATAAAAATTTAATTATCCATAGGTTCTTAATATTTTTAAATTAATCATGTTTTGTTTTTATTCATTTTTCTGTAGCAATCCCAGTTGTTCTCGCTTTCCATCAGAGAGCAATCTTCCTGAAGTGGACCCGGCAACGGTACAAAGTTTACCTCAATGTGCAGAAACTAAATGCTGGACTCGAAAGCATCAGAGGTAATTGAAGGGGATTTTTACTTTTATAATTCAGTAGTATTGCTTTATGTATTCTGCACATGTACAATAGACTTAACCCATTGGAGCTCACAAGTCGTAATTAAAAAATTAAATTCCACCCGTTAACTGCTAATGGACAGTGTGAATCCAATTTTTTTGTATATTTAAAGTCCTTGTAGGCTTAAATTTAATCATGAAGTGTTTTATAGCATTTTAAAATAGATTAAACAGGCTTTAAGATGGTATAAACAGTTTTCTAAATTGAAAATTTATATGTAAAAAAATAAAACATTTTAATTTAAAAAAATTTAATTGAAACATTCTTCACTTTGGGGCTTATAAATGTTTTTCTTCAAATTAAGCATCAAAACCACTCAAATAGAGCAATTCTATGTCAATTTAAATTTCATTTGACATATTTCACAATATTATAATTCAAATACAATGGCCTATAGATAATAAATAACACTGCCATACAAAATAATATAAAATCAGCCGTTTAAGTTAGAGACTTACAAATTCAAGCAAATTAAATCATAATTAAATGTAGTCTTGTTTCATAATGCAATCAAAGTGATAACTGTCACATGATCTGGAAATGAGCTTAATCAGTAGTTGAGCCCTATAAGAATAACAAGTTTTCACTGGTTGAAAATATAGCACTATTATCCAGAAACACTCGAGGATCCTTCTGTGATCTTTAATTTATATCAAGAATGGAAGAGTGACTGAATCAGAAAGCATATCACTTCTTTTTTTTCTCCTCTGGCTTGAATCATAGAGCAATTCTTTTGGAAATCAATTTTGATATGAGATGGATTAATGAGTAACTCTTGCAGGTGATTGTAGACACCATTCTGTTTCTTCATAGTCTTTTCCTTTACATCAACAAACATAACATTGTCGAACCTGCAACAATAATATAGTATTGGCTTCATTGTTACCCATTGAATTAAGTTTGACAAGGATATAACCAACAAGAATCACTAGACATGGATACAGCACTTCACTAAATCTTATTTCCAAGGAAAAAAATGGTTGTGTCTGTGTGTGTNTGTCATATTTCTCTAGCGCCCATCAACAACAAAATTATCCATATACAGCAGTTTAATTTCTCAGACATTTTGTATCCCATATGTGCTCACCTATAACTGCCAATTA
>PXIH01S0002479.1:7360-18880 GCA_003024985.2 Euperipatoides rowelli | reverse complement strand
AAGTAAATATATGTAAAATATTAATAGCCCTCGACCTACTACACTAAGCTTAAAATATTTCTGTAAAATAAAGTTTAAAAACTAGGGCTTTTAATTCTTTGCACACAAAAAAACGCTTGAAATCCAAGATGGCGGTCAATCTGGTGCTTCCAGATGCATTCTTGGAAATTTTTTTTTTTTAATGACACTTTATAATAAAAATTTTTTGATTTTCTTCAACCCGGTCCCCTTGAAGTCATTTCTGTAAAAAATCTAGAGAGTTATAGCTAGGACAGATAACTGCAGTCTTTCAGAAGAACCACAAACAGAATATAATTTCGAGTTATAATTAAAAAGAGATTGAGTTTGTAGTTAATAGATTGTAATTTTAAGAATTGTAAATAAAATATGATTGTTTCTCCCTATGAGGTAAGTTACGGGTAACTAGAACCCCAGTTCAAATTTCTTAAAAGCCCTGCAGCTGATGATGAACATCCATTTAAAAACTATATTAGAAATATGAAGATTTTTTCTAAACAAAAAAATTATTTATTTCTGAATTCATATGTTCTTTAATTTCAGATAGATGACGTGGCTGGTTCATCAGGAAATGTTAATTCTCCATTCTCAACTGTAAAAATTACCAATATTCGTTTTCACTATAAGCTTTAAAATTTTCAAAATGTTATATATTTCCATATAATGTTTGTAATTTATATTAATAAATATAAATATTTGAATTTTTTTTTTTTTACTTCACAACATAATTAAAAAGTCTGCCCTTATATGAGAAATGAGCAGGTAACAGTCAATGTTAGTGAGAAGTAGTGTACATTTATATAAATTTAAGGTATTTCTAACTTATTATTATTGACATTTTATGTTACAGTATATTCATTATTTTGTAAAATAGATATTGTAAATAATTACTTTGCCATTACTGTTCGTTATTTCATGATAGGCTAAGTTATTCTAAATGCTGACAATAAATGTGATATTTAGTAAAGAGGCACTGATTCAACCAATCATATTCTGGCTTTGGCAAGAAAAAAAGAATTCAGATGTGGTTGAAGTGTCTATATGAATGGGGACTAAATGTCTTGGCATATCTAACTTAATAGTTCTAATATTGCAATATAAAATCAATCTAAGCAAACAATCCTTTAACAGGAAATGAATTTTATTAAAATAAAAACAATTAATAAATATTATTTACATTTTATACATCACAGAAACATCAAATTGTTTCTAAAAGTAATTAAAATGACCTTTATAGTACAATATACTGTATATACTCCATCCTCCTTATCTCCCTCCATGTCAATGCCAAATTCTAACTAATTCAGAAAAAAAAAAAATTAGATACCCATAAACAGGATCTCAGGATGATTGATAAGGAATGAAACATTTTTAAGGATATGTCTGTAATGAAATAACCCTGAAAAAATTCTGATAAAAATTATGGATACTGTTATCTAAAGTTTGCAAAACAAAAAAGATCCTGTGCCTTCAAAACAGAAATGCTTGGAAAAGAAATCTGGTGGTAAATTACTACGAAATATAAAATGTTATGATTAATATTTTAAGTGAAAACAACAATAGGCTAATGTACCTTTGGTCTTTAAAAAAATTGTTTGGTAACAGCATTTGTAATCTAAAAAAAAATATGAATCCTCCAAAAACCTTACTGTATATCCTAGTCAGCTTAAGCACCATAAAATTCATCAAATTAAAAAAAATGATCAGGGCTCACATTAATGAGAGGAAAAGAAGGATTCTCTCTTGTAAAGATCTCCATTTTAATTTCGGTCAGGAATTCCCAATACATTTTTCTATTGTGTTGAAGTACAGCTGAATTAAAAAAAAATTCAAGAGGGAAATTTTCTCTGAGCTCATCAATATTTTCCAGGGAAGGGGGGGGGGGGNAGATTTTTTAATAAAACTTTAAAAATAGATAAATATATTGAATGTTTTATCCATACACTGTAAATCTTTTGTTTTTGAGTGAATATGATATCCACCCTACAGGCAGGTTTTACATTCTTAATGAAAATTTATAATGGGGAAAAAAAAATAGCTTCAACCCAATCCTGGGTATGTGCAATGGAAAGTGACTGCATCCTTTATAATCATTTAGCACAAGATGTATACACCAGAGACTCAATATGAGTTGTTTCATCTTCGAGCTGGTGTTAAATAGTATATTTTTCCATTTTGATTCGTTTTTTTCATGGAGTCGTTTGTAATAGCTTCATAAGTAAATTTAGCCCCTCGAGATTTTAAAAAAAAATTACTACTATATTGGATATAGAGAAAAAAAAAACACATTGCTAAACTCGTAAATAATTTTAATAGTTTAATAAAATGCACGTCATCGGCGTGGCCAGTTCCATTAACGGATTGGATTAAATAGTTTCAACGCAGAGAGAGAAAAAAAGAAAAATCCTAGTGCTCTAATTTTTATTTTACACAATTTGTGCCAAATGTCAATTTAAAATAAATATTAAAATCAACTTTTTTTTTGTGAAGATTATTAACAAATAAAGATAGTAGCATGTTTATTTAGTTTTTTTTTTTTTTTTAAAGACATAAAAATGAATGGAAAATAAAAACTTTAAAAGTTTATTTTTATTTCAATAAAAAAAAAAGGTGCTTGTATGTAGTACAGCAACCTCAAATCGAGGCTCTGGTCTATTTACATAATCTTCTAACAAATAAATTATTCAAAGATAAGATGAAAATCACTTTCATTTATTCAAATTAGCCATTAACAGAAGCATGGACTATTATTGTATTGTAGTATCAATGTGAAATCACGGTCTGGGGGTATGCCATAGTGCCACTGTAATTTACTTTTTCTTGAGAGTTTAATTTTATTTGTGCAATATTCACAATAATTGTAACTATCCATATTAACATTTTGTTTTATTATTATTGTGCTGGGGTTTGAATGCACTAGTACATTCTAATCAAGAAATGTGAATGTTGGGTAATTTTTATTTCTTCCCCATATTTTACGATGCCTAGCATGGCGGATGTGATATTTGATTTGAGTAAAAAATAAACGGATATTTAAGATTTAATAGTATGATGAATAGTTAATAGTTTTATGGAATTTAACCTGTGAGAATTAAAATATAATGCGCCAACAGTGATTCCACTTAAAAATGATCATGAGCAACTTCAGAGATTTGATAACTTTCACTTTTGAATAAAAGCAAGTCTGTTATAAAGGCAATAATTTTTCCTGCGCTTAATTCCTTTATGAAATGGTTAAAACAGATTTTGATATTTAATTTTCCTATGGGGTTGAAATAGAAGTTGAAATATGTTACTTATCCAGTAATGATTAACATCTTTGGTTACAGCAGAAACACTATATTATCATTTCCTTTAAATAATTTTTCTATTATGCATCGAGACTTCACTTCACTATCGGGGCAAATAGATAAATACCTTTGTAAAAAATATGACGTTTAGTTGTGGTTATTTTGTAGGAGTAATACTGGATTAAGAGTGCATTTTCCTAGATTGTATTTTAGTTTCAATTCCTTTTCTAGAAGTGCATAATATTTTATTTAAAATTTTTCAAATGCAGCTTTTTAAAAAAATTGTTAAATAAAATTATCTGCCTAAACACATTGATGTTTAACGTTTAATGAACACAATAATATTAATGTAGGCATCAGTATACCTTTTTTTTTTTTAGAGAGCATTATTTGTAAAATTTAACTGACAATAAATGTTACTTTTAATTATTATAAGCTAATTACTATATTTAAAGTAATTAGTGGTTATATTTTATCTTGTTTCATTACAAAACATCTGATGTAATCATTAGAATCATATGACAATTTATATAGGATATGTTTATCTGGTTTTTTTCCCCTTAAAAAGGAATATAAATGAGAATGTTTAAAATAATTAGTCTCTATCAATCAAGTTGATAACTGGCTATAAACCCCAAATTCGTTTTTAAAGGAATTTTTCTGACGAGACTACACTGATAACATCATGAAAGTAAAATTGTTATGCAACATGTGAATACAGCAGTTAATTATTAAGCTACTTTATTTTTTTATTATTATTATTAAACTGTTTATTTAAATTTAATATATTCATTTACAGTATTTTTTTTAAAAAAGCATTAAAGTGGACCACCCCTTTATAGAAATTTGTCTTAAAATCTTAACACAGTTCTAAGTTTAAAATAAATTAATTTAAAACTTGATATAATTAGTCATAGCTGAGCTAAAATAAAAAAAATATATATGCTGGAGATTATTTACAGTGTATCATAAGAAGATAAACAGGCCAGAATCTTAAAAATTCCTGACTGCAAAATGTAATTATATCTAAAATCACCTGATAAATTTTACATATTCACGGTTTGGTAGCTGGGTTTAACCCTTAAAAATATGTTTACCAATGTCTAGCTACTCTATTGTCTTATTGGCTATATACAGTTTAATAGGGCTAGCTTCCTGAAACTCTGAAATTATTTAATTTTGGTTGCCAATTTAAAAATCGGTTTTCATGATTTGGCTGAAATATTCTATTATTTACTGTAAGTTGATAAAAGGCAGGATTATCTTTAGATAATCCTATCATCACAAGCACTCTTTTCATAATGTGTCATATTGCTCTTGTAAAACCAACACATATAAGAATAAAAAATTATATTTTTTAATAAACGTAGCTATTACTTCTTCAAAATTGATGTAAAAAAACTGGAAAGTTATTATTTAAATTTTTAACCTGATATGCAAATAAACATTCAGAAAACTGAATTTAGTGAAGGAGAGGAGGATGAGCAGTCATGGGAAATCTTAAAACATTTCAATTGTATTAAGAATAATTCCCAGCATTCTCTTATACGTAACAAATGTAGTGCCATCAGATTTCAAACACAGAGGAGAGTTATAATTTACAGATCAACAGTTTTGTTTTTAACCGTATAAAGAGGAACTTGGAATGCACTTTTTTTCCCCAATAATACCGGGAGCAAAGTAAACATTTCTGTTTCAAAACCAAACAAATGAAAAAGATCCATAGGACCATTCAAATAATTAGGAGCATTTCCTTATTTTCTCTTGGCGAGTTCTGTAGATTTTTATAAATATGTTGTAAAACTGCATAGTTATATTGAGCTGGCTGAAATGCGAATAAAAGTTGTTAAAAAATCACTAGTCAGGTGAGCCAACCAATCAAACTTTGTTATTGCTTACAAATCCACACAGATCTTTCATATTTGTGTTTCAGTACCATTTGTTGTTTCCATGCTATCCCAAGATCCGTTACTTGTATTGAAATCCTTTTGACTATATCGTGATGTGTTTCCATTTAAATAACGGTGAGCGTTAAAGTCCGCATGGCAAGTTTGCGTGGCTTTTTCTGAAAATGTGGCAACCCTCTGGCAACGGCAAGAACAAAATCGATGCTTATTTATACGATGTGTTTCCCGTTGTTCCAGAACTTTGGCTACCATTGATGCAGGCACAATGTTCTCTTTTACATTTGTTGACTCTTGCTTGATTTGATTAATAGAATATACCATTGCAGTGGGAGGAAAGGTAGCTACAGGAACTCGAATCATCCTAACTTCAGTTTCTCCTTCCTCTTTAGGTTCATGGGTTAGTTGTAATTTGACCTTCTGTTGCACTTCACCAGGTAACTATAATATAAAACAAAATACCACATTTGAAGTGAAAATGATAAAATATAAATAAAACTACTTCTTACAGTATATTAGAAATTAAGTTTTCAATATGCATTTTTAAAAAAGAAATCAAGCAAAATTTTTAATATAAAGTCCTATTGTTTAAAAAAAAAAAAGATTCCTATTTAAAATAAAATTAAATGAAATTACTCTATTTCAGCTGGCTACATATTACAGTACATAAGATATGTTTTATTTTAGCCTACATATAATTTTATATCTCCCTGCCTGAAACCCAATGGGAGACTAGTCCCTGCAAACCTTTATCCTCTCATTTTTGGTCTTTGGTATTCATTTCACTGGTGGGCCAATATTAGCCTACCTGCCTCTGGATACTTCAATGACAAAAAAAAATACTGGAATAAAAATTTTTTTTTTTCCTTTTTTAATACAAGAAAGAAAAAACGAGATGCTAATGGAATTGACTGGTTGCAGGTGATAAAATTGATGGGATGCAAAAAATTGATCAAGACGTGCATAAAATTGAAGAATTCAAGACATACTGAATAAGCATCAAATTGTTTATTCTGCTTAATACAATTGTGCACCAGGTGGAATAATAAATTATAATGATTACTTTCACAAATCTATATTTGGGTACCCACCGCACCATTTTGCATAGGGTACCTACAGATCACCTTGTGCCTTATCAGGGATGGTTTTGCTAAAAAATCTGTTTATCAATAATGTACGCTCAATTACTCATAAGTACTGTAAATGGGATATGGTAGAACATTTTTTTTTTTTGTCAATTGACAATTCATAGACTATTAATACTGCAATAGTGGCACTAGTGTATCCAAACTAATAATGAACTATGGAAAGCATTGATATCAGTTGTGAGCTTTCCATTGCCTCCAATAGGATCTCTATTATTCAAGAACTTTGATGGTTATGATAGCAACAGTAATATACCTTCCCATTTGTTTTAAATTGTTACACTCATAATGCTACATTAGAAATGCAGCCTTATCAATACTTGTATAATCTGGTCTTAAGGATATCAAAATAGGTTTTTGTTTTTAAAAAAAATACCAACTTACTGAAGTCAACTTATGGGAAACAAAATTAGATGGTTTACATTGCAACAGTTGAACCGCCAAATTACAATCATTTCGATAACGTTCCTGTAACACAAAAAAAAAATAAAAAATACATTTACAAATATGACAAATTATAGTCTGGTAATAAAACTCTACATAATGAAATTTTTAAAAAAAAAAATATAAAAAATTTAAAATATCAATTTTTTTTTTTTACATTTTCATCTTCTAGTTCACAAATAGCAACCCTTGTGTCCACAAGTTTGGCAGTCAAACATGATATGTCTCTGTTCAGAGAAGCTTTCTCAGACTCAAATTTATCCACCTAAAAATAATAAATAAGCAACAAACTTTATTGAGTGCAAACATATGGTTAAAATTATGCTATTATGAAAACAACCCTAGATTTAACAAATTTAAAACTATACAGAACATTTACTGTAAATAGAACAAAATTACTACTATAAGACAAAAAATTAGGCTTAGTGGGTGTTTTTTTAAGCACTGTATATGAAGTTAGTTTAAAATTATATTTTATATGATACAGTAAAATGGTAATATACAATATTTTAATTTAAACTCACATCTTCAATCTCCACAAATGTGCAAGGTAAAATAAAATATGCTTAATTATAAACCAGCACATAATTATGCATTTTCCAGCAACTGATCAATTCATTTTGATGTCTTAAATGAAAAAGCTAAATACATAATTTTGCCGTTTAGTTAGCTACACATAAATGACTAGAAATAACGAAGTATCTAATGATTTTAAGTAATTGCATATTCAGGATAGGATCTGTATACTTGAGGGGAAAAATCCATTATTCATTCTAATTTGCATTTAGTTTTCTTCCATTTACAAAATATTTTCTATTCATCAAAATCAAAACTTACTCAGGCTCTGGCTAGTCATTTTTTTTGTTAAGTAGAGCTGGATATCCTTTGCTGGCAATCTAGAGCTTTTCCTAATACAGTACATCTAAACTGACATGAGTCCACAAGGTCTGTCATCAGCAGAGGTATGGATCACACCTCTTTGGCCAGACATTCAGCAGCATTTGATTAAAGGTCTGATCACATATTAGAGCACTCATCTCTATAGAGGCTCATTTCTTAAGCAAGACAAATTGTGATATCCAAGTCTTTGAAATTGTGTGAAAAATTAAAAGGGTTCATTATCTGCTTATTTAGTCACTATTAAATTAATTCATGGCAAATTTTATTCACTCACTGGTTAAGTTTTTTTTTTAAATTGCTCCTTTCATTTAATTTTTATTTTTTCTTTCTTAATTCTGTTCTTTAATCTGGGAATTTTTTTTTTTTTTTTTTGGGGGGGAGAGGTTCTATCATGACATTTGTGTAAACAAACAAGAAACTGGTGTCTTATGTGGAAGTAACAGAAAACTCCATTTTAAATTAAATTCTATTAATATTGGCCATTTTACTAAGTAAATCAGGTCATCATAGCCAGCATTAGCATGAATAAATCCACATATACAGTAGCTCATGGTTCGATCCCTTCTGTATCAAATGTTTATACTATAATGAATCATTATTCAGAGTATTTGTAATTTATCGTTAGATTCACTGTGGAAAGGATAAGCTGATTTACATTCGCATTGTTTATTTTTTTTAATGTAACATTTACTATTTGATAATCAATGCCATTGTAATCAATGCGAGAAACAATCAACTTGCTTTACAAACGCAAGGTGATTTTGTTTTCTAATATGAATTTGTTTATTTTTATTACCAAATTAAAATAATTCTAATTCAGAATAATAATGTTTTTGGACTTTGAATAGTCAACATTTAATCAAAATGATTTAGCCAATTTAAGAGACATGTCTTGCCATTTGCTAACAATATTGGATATTCATTTTATTAAAATATATTGCATTGCTTATCTAAACATTATTGTTGGCAAGGGAAATATAGGACCATATAACATATTTAGGTATTGCAAGAATATATTGCAGAAAAAAATTCTCCAGATTCAAACACTTCAAAAAAATATTTTTTTTTACATAGTTTACTGTAACCTATAAACAGTATTAATAACTGATTCTAGATTTATTTACAGGAAGAAAAATAAACAAAAATATGTTTAGCTTCAAAGACCTAATATAGTCCTGATAATCCCATCAAATCCCCAGCCCTTCTACCTCTTTGTTTTGCTTTACAAGGTGGCTAGTGGTATAACTCAAGCCTGAGCAAATCTTAACCACAAACTACATGGAAAGTATGAGAAAGTTTATAGCATCCCACCTATCATTTCTGACAATTCTATAGTATAGGCTATATATTTAAAAAAAAAATCATAAAACTAAACTGATTTATGCATTAGAAATCAACCAGAAAATTGAAATTCTAATTTTTAAAAATGGTAGGTAAATAGGTAGAGAGGGAAGTAGGTAGGGTGGGAGGTAAGTAGGGAGCAGGTCTTGCGTTTCAATGTGGAATTGTGAGATACCCACATTTGGTTTAATTCCCAGAATGTAGAAAAGCTAAGGGGGATATTCTCGCCATCCGTATTTTCCTTCTTAAAAAAAAAAGTATAGGCCTATCAAATGTTGCATTCTCACAATCCAGATTTTCATTTTTTTTAAAAATTAGTTTAACCTACTAAACTTCATTTGTCTATAACTAGTAATCTATTTACATAATTAAGAGCAATAGTAATTCAGAATTCAACACCTTTGAAGTAAATAATAATAAAAGTAGGCGAGTAGCAGTTTTAGCAAAACAAAGAATTCAATAAGCTTAGTGCAAACAATTTCTTCAAAGTAGAGGAAATTTAGTCTTCTTAATTAATTCAGTTGTTGTGCTTGAATCAAATAAAGACCTAAACTTTCTTTGCTAAAGTTTCTCCAGCAATGGACAAATTTATTATTAGAAAAAAACGAGATTAATGAGTCCAACCTCAACCAACCTAGTTCTTTATCGGAAGCAACTACATCCATTGCCGAATGGCGAAGATATCTATACATACAGCTGCATTCATCATTGGCTGATACACACAGAGTGCAGCCATACCAACTCCTCAGTTCTTGATACACAAACATTTAAAACTTTTCCGTTGCTTTGAAAAAAATAATAAAATGTGCTGTGCAACGCGTAAAGAAACAAGACTCAAATTTTTCATCACAGAAAAAAAGTGAAAATATATAAAAATTAAAACCAGAAAACCAAAATAGTCTACCTACCTTTTAGCAAAAAAAGTAAGTTTATTATAATTTAATTAAATTGATAGTCAAGCTAACTTTACAAAATATTTATTTTATTTACTTGATATAATGTAATCTACACACGTGCTTGCCATTGTTGAATGTGCTAAAAGTAATTACAACAGTAAATTTGGAAATTAAAAGTATTTTATTTCCTTTGTATTCCTCTATAGTCATGTCACAAAATCAAATTGTGTTCCTGAAACAGCTTTGTTTTAGTTCTCTTACAAAATTTAATAATTCTAACTAATAAACAATTATTAAGAAGAAACTTTATATTTAAAAACCAATAAAATCAAGTTTAAAATAATGGAAAAAAAAACAAAGTGTAAAACAAAGAAATGTGAAGTAAAGGTGGAGGAATTTGTGACTAAATATAAATAAATTTCGATTTTGAATAAGCTTCTATGAAATTTTAAAAAAATTAAAAAAAGCTATATTTTAAGTGTAAATATATCCTTGTGAACTGTGATGATAAAACAACTTCAATATCTTAATTTGTTTTTTTTTTTGGAAAATAAAATATACTGTATATTAGTATTAAGAGCCATTCATAAAAATATTTAAAAATCACCCCCCCCCCTCCCTTCCGTAAGACCAAAATTCAAATATGCTAGTCTAATATCCCTCACAGCTCTCTCCCCTAAGATCAAAATTCTCCCTTTGAAATTCAGCATGGTGAGGGGGGTGGAAATACCCCCCCCCCTCCCTCAGATCAAAGTTCAATTTGAAATTTACCCCTTTGACAAAAAATTAAATGCAGGCCCTGGTAGGGAGGTAGGTAGATAGGCAGGGAGAGAGGGAGGGAGATAAGGAATTAGGGAGGGAAGGAGGGAGGTAGGATAAGTAGAGAGAGTGGTAAGGAAGTAGGTAGATAGATTATTTTGACAAATAAGCAAAAAAAAAAAGGTCACAGTAATTTAGAAAAGTTGAATGAAGAGCAGCAAATTTTCGATGGTTTCTTATTAATTTCTTTTTTAAAAATTAGATTATACTTTTAAGAATTTTGGTAATAAATTAAAATCCTAGGGTGCAGATGTTCTGTGAGGGTTGGGCTAGTAAGCTACTAATTAAAACCTGATGTAAATTTCAATATAATTTAGCTTAATAATTAATAGATTAGCTAAAAAAAGACAAAAATATGTTTTACAGTATTTGGTAATCCATTTATTCGTTATTATAACGTTTTTAAATTATCTTTTGCCATTTGTTTAATTTTGATAGGAAGTTTTTAAATTCTTTAAAATAATCAGAATCATTATACCATAAAAAGTCATATTAATGAAGTCTCTGTAATAGCCAATAACTATTGTGGCCTCCAGTTTTTAATTAGAATCGGAACTCCATGTATCAGTTGATAATTATTATTTTTAATAAATGACTGCAAAGAAAAATATGTCTCATGAAATTGGGTCTTTTTAAAGAAATAATCACAATTATTATTGTACCATACCATTTCTAGTTATTTGTGTAAATATATGAGACAAAAGTTAATAAGAAATGAAAGGAAAACTATGATTTTAATTTATAGTTAGTATTCCCTAGTAAT
>PXIH01S0002469.1:32898-43945 GCA_003024985.2 Euperipatoides rowelli | reverse complement strand
GTGATCATGTTATGATCTCTTTTGATATTGAATTGAAATTGGAATCTCAAAGTTTTGAATATTATTTTTATGATCACATGAATGCCGATGAAACAGCTATAAAAATGGCTCTCCATGATTTGATACCTTTTTAAAATTTAGCTGTAGAGATAATTTTGACAGGGATATGATGGATAAAATTAATCTTATTATAAAATGTAATACACCAAGGAAAAAGATCTATGCATCTGATTGTAAAAAAAAGATACCTCAGTGGCTGAATAAAGACTTAATATTGGTGATTAGACAGAAAAATAAAGCTCTTAAAACTCTGTTACATAATAAAACCATTGTTAATCTAAACAATTTTAAAATGTTAAGAAACAGAGTGAATAATCAAATCAGAAATGCCATAACCAAATTTCATAAGAACCCGATTAGTTTCAGGTTAATTACAGCTTGTACATATAATATTTTTAACAATATTAATTTGGTTATTAATTTTATTTTGACTTTTCTACTTAATAAAATAAAATTTAATAANTTTTAAATTCTTTATTTAATGGTCAACTAGATGAAACTGTGGACAGCATTGCCATTTTTTATTTTGAGAACCTTGATACTAGCATCCCACTTCTATTAATTATTGCTGTTTTATTTGATCTTTTTGATTGGTTTTAATTGATGGTTAAAATTTTCACTATTTTAGAAATAAATTTCAATTTGATATTAATCAGAATAACAAATATTCAAAATTGGTATTTTTCATAATTATATTTTCATATTCAATATCTTATAGAGACAAAATATTGGGGTACTGTTGTGAATTGCATATGGTTCTAATGTTGCTATTCTTTTTTTTTACTATAAAATAAATATTTCAAATCACTGGTAAATCATTCATACCTTTAGGTTTATTGATTATCTTCTCTATAGTTTCAAATCTATTCTTTTTGATTATCATATTTGTCCATCTGAATTTAATATTAAAAGCATAGGTTCTTTCATTACCTCCATCTACTTAGACTTGGAAATTGATCTTTCTGGTAGATTTATTAAATTATGTAACAAATGTAGGGATTTTCAATTTTATATTTTAGCCTACCTTTCAAATTTTCTAACATTTCTTGTGTTGCAAGATATATTGATTTTTGTAATAAAGTAAAATATTNAAAATAAATGTATTGTTTTTCTTCCTTTTGTAATAAAACAAGTGAACTGGCAGGTACGTCCATTTATTTATTTCTTTATAGTAATATTTTGTATTGATCTGCGTTTATCACATTTATTGCTAGAAACAGTGGGTTAATTTAGTTACTAAATTACTTTTCATTTAGGCTTACTTTTTAAAATAAAATAAAATACAAGTATAGCCTACATTAGCCTATATAGCCTTATCTATATTCTTGAGAAAGCAAGGTAGATGAAATATATACTGTATATATCTATTTTTTAGTGGTCTAATATAAATTTGTTATGTATGTAAATTTGAAATTTTAAAAAGATGGTACAGATTTTTTTAAAAAAAATTATAATTCATCTAATAGAAATTTATTTTGTACACAGCAGTCTGTGTTTCGAATCATTCTTGATTATGTAAACAAATTAAATACAATGAAGACTGATAAATGTCGAATGCTCAAAGGATAATTTGCCAGTCAGGAAAATCAAGAAAATTAAAATAATCTATCATAAACACAAGCTGCATTGCTCAACCTGTTTGCCCTAGTTCACTGCTGTGATGCAAGCATGCTTCAGGTGTGCTGGGAAATGAAAAAAAAAATCTACATCTTTTATAACAAAATTATGTAACTTGTAAGTTATGATAGAAATTATATTTTCCTCACAAAAGTAAATGAAATAAGCATACCATTTAAACAACAACAATTACTACCTAATGTAATGTTCCTCTAAGTTTTCACTTTGAAAGTAAATTATGATTTCAATATTAGCTGAACTCGACGTCACATCCGCTGACCTAGATAAGCTTCCAATGATAAACATCTTTTTATATTGTTTTGTTTAATATAATAAATAAATAAATTTTGGAATTTTTTTATATTTTAGTTTGATAATTTGTCCTGTATAAATAACATTCAGATTAATAGAAAATTACCATGTTGGACCATCACAGAACCTGATAGAATATTGTCTTTCTATATTGTTATTATATTATACTCTTGTTTCTATATTAATTGTTTTGTGCAAATTTTTTATAGTGGTCTTATATTGTTTTGTTTAATATGATGGTTGTCTTTGTATAAAATTCTCGGGGGCTTAGACATTAATATAAGCTATGTTATTCTGTTTATAGAATTCTGGTAAATTTATGTATGCTGCATTAAAATATATATTAAAAATTATCAAATGTTTAAATATTTTCTTAAAAACTAATATATTTGTAAATGTAAAAATAGTTAAATTTGGTTTAGGTTGTAGGGTAGTCATGGAAAATTATGATTTTCATCTTTTACTTTGAAATATATTTCACTGCTAGATCTGATGTGAAGTGTGGTATGGAATGAAAGCATGTTTTTGACACCGGAGATGATTATCTGATTTATGGTCATGGAAAATTATGATTTTCATCTTTGTGATTTGAATTTTTTTGCACTGCTAGGTCTGATGGGATTTGTTATAGCATGTCTGTGACACCAGAGATGATTATCTGATTGATGGCCATGAAAAATTATGATTTTCATTTTGTACTTTGAAATTTTTTTCACTGTCAGCTCTTATGGGATTCGTATAAAGTTGTGGTATTGAATAAAAGAATGTCTGTGACACATGAGATGATTATCTAATTGATGGTCATGGAAAATTATTTCATCTTTGTACTTTGACATTTTTTTCACTGTCAGCTCTTATGTGATTTGTACAAAGTGTGGTATTGAATGAAAGCATGTATCATCTTTCTATTTTTAATTTTTTTTCACTTCCTGCTCTTATGGGATTTGTACAAAGTGTGGTATTGAATGAAAGCATACCTGTGACACATGAGATGATTATCTGATTTATGGTCCTGGGAGATTATGATTTTTTTCCTCACATTTAATTTCCTAATTATAGAATTAAACTGTAATGAGAAGATGGTATTGTTTGTGTAGGGGGGGGGGGGTAAAATAACTATCCTTATATAATTTAAATGTGTGCAGAGAAAGAAATTTAATAGGTTAAAATTATAGTGAGAGTCATTCGGTTTCCAGATTTAAGTAAATAATACAAGTTTAACTGCATTAATCATATCTATTTTCCTATTAATGGGCCACAGGTTAACAAGCATTTTCCACCCTTAACACACTTCTGTAAAAATCTTTCAAGAATCCTGAATAAATAAATTAATATCAGATCTGTAGTAATAACTATTATTTGTAAATTAACATAAGATTTGACAACAACAAAATTTAGACAGCACATACTTTTTGAATAAAAAGCGAAATTGTATTATAAAAATGTGAAAAATTAGGCAGGAATAGCAACTTCTAGGGTCATGACTCCTTTCACAATTTACATGCTCTTCAGATAATAAGACTCCACAGTTTTAAAATAATAACTGCAATGATAATAAAAAAAAAATACTGATTTAAAATTCATGAAATGAATAACAATTAAATGCCTACTATAAACAATTATTGATACATTAGACATGTAACCATAGTTATGACCACCCTTTCTAAGGCAGATGTTTCAAGCTTTTTCAAATTGTGGAACACCTAAATTTATTAACAAACACTAGTAGAGCCAGTCCCAATATATCTTTAAATAATTTATTTTGATAAGTTTTTTTTTTTTTTGATAGCAATTATTACTATTTATTATTTTACTAGTTTAAAAGCCCATCAAAAATGACGGACATTAATTTCTTCCTTCTTAGCTTGCTATACTTAAAAGCCCATCAAAAATGACAGACATTAATTTTTTTCCTTCTTATCTTGCTATACTTAAAAGCCCGTCAAATATGACGGACATTGATTTCTTCCTTGTTAGCTTGCTATACTTAAAAGCCCGTCAAAAAATTAAAATCCCATCAAAAATAATGGATACAGTGACATCTATGGACAGAAAATAACACTAAAACATCTTAGTGCGCTATCGGCTTGCCAAAGATGGCCGAGCAGCGTGCCAGACATCATGACCAAACTGACCAAAATAGCCTTTTATTATAGTTAGATTATCTTAAATTGGCAATTTGATATTCTTACTATTTATTAGATGCATAATTTGTTAGTATTTAATTTAATAGTAATTTTATTATTTCAACAAACTTTTATAAATCACCAAAGGATCCTCACTATTCAATCTGTCTTCGTCAATACAGTTTTCAATGAGGTTAAATAACCCTTTATATGTATGACTACGATATTCAACTCTTATATACTATTGAACGGTTGACAGCACCACATATATCTGTGATGGTGTGCATGGGAGCTATTAAATAAAATAAACTAATAAAAGATAATAATCTCCACCATTATTATATATATTTTTCTGTCCCAGCTGAAAAGGAAGAATAGGACTTAGGTGAGGCCTCATTTAGGAGAATATGAAGTTGTTTACAGTTCATAGACAATAAGGACTAAACAAATTAATTGCAATAGTTTAGAGAGCCAAGTTTGGAAAGATAAAATACCTGTTACTACAAAAAGATTCATATTTGTATTGTGAATGTCAACAGCATACAGATGGTGGATGAATGCAGTATCAGTATGTATCAGCCAGATGGCCCAAAGCTTCAGATTACTGAAATACAGAGTTATGCATATGGCTCACTTCTTCTGTTATAGATCAGGAACAAACAGTAGTAGAGCAAGTGGGAGCTTAGGCGGCTCTTTGTCTCAAAGGAGACTCATTAGAACTTCGAAATGACGTTTTTATACTAAAGGGTTGTTCTATAGAATATTGCTTCATGTGGCCATGCTATGTTAAAAAGTTGTTTATTCTAGATTCACGCAAATGTGTTCTAAGTCCATGGGAACAGATTGGGAAAAAAGCTACCATTAGTTCATTTTGGTAGTATAAAACTTCAAAATGGATCGTGGAACTCAAATGTTTTGCAGAAGAACACAGTTGAGAAATGCTAGTCTATATGATATGATAAATTGTTATAGTAATATCTTGTATGGCAAACTTCCTAGTGTCTTCATTCTAGATAAGCATTTAGCTAATCAAATTCTGATCCATCAGCACAGACTATTATCTTGTATATTTTATTATCATGTAAAACAATAAAAGAAAGTTATACCAATTCATATGTAGTTTTTTATTGTGTCTGTTTTTTTTGTCACACCTTGAAACTTCCGGGGCATTAAGACTGAGGCAGTAGCGAAGGTAAAAAAAAAAAAATATGATTCCACTTAACAATGGATTTACAAAAAAAAAAAATAAGATTTGCATTTAAATGTCTATTTTTTGTTTCTTACAAAAAAAACAAAAAAACTAGAGAAAGTGTGTTTCTAGATGGGCTGTTCAGAAAACCCGGATGATGTTTTGGAGGGAGTGACACTCATTTTGTCAACACTGTAGTCATTCTGAAGCTTTAATTATGTGATACTTTCTATTGATGCTGTGTTATAATCTCAAGCCAGGAAATATTGATTAGCCCTGTTTGGGTAACATGAGGCTAATTTTCTCATTTTCATTAGGGGAGACCCATAATCAAGCAGATTATTGTATTCAAATATTATTCCTGTAGAATAATTTTTATAAGAGATATCATCCAAACCCTCCCCCTAACCATTAGAAAGAGAGAGAAATATACAGTATGGGATAATGGTGGCCATTAATGATTCATTATCTAGCATCTCTATAATAAAAAGAGTAGAAATATCTATAAATTGGTAAGGTTTGTTATTCCTCCTCTATCACTCATCCTAGCACAATGATGTTAGATTTACTTGAAAGTTCTGCTAAAGCAGATCTATATAATAAAAGAGTGGAAATATCTGTATATTTTTAAGGTTTGCTACTCCTCTTCAACCACTCATCCTAGCATAATGATGTTTGATTTACTTGAAAGTGCTGCTAAAGCAGCTCCGACTGATGCTATTTTGCGATACCCATGACCTTCACTGCCCTTGGGATGATTTTTATAAATTTTGAGTCAAAGGAGTGCCAATGTTTGCTAGCCAAGTGTTTAGCAAACTCCAGAACAACTCTTATGCCAGAAAAGTCTGAGATACATTTGTAAACACTGGCTGACTTCCTTTGCTAGTAAACATTTAAATCTTAAAATAATATTACTTAATTTTTTGTTATAATCTGATTGGGTAAACAGATTTGGTGATCAGGTATAGGTTGATCTTTGTTTGAATGTGAATTATCTGTGATTGTCATAAGATTTCTAAGTACCATTTTTTTTAATCCATTTGAATTCCAGGATCATAATTTATTCTAATTAATGTCTATTACTTTGAAATCCATTTAGACAATTGTCTCGTAGAGTTTCCTTAAAACCTGCTCTTCTTAGTTTATTGATTTCTCTTCTTTTATTTATTATTCTTTCCAATCACTCCATTATATCTACTGTATATCGATTTTTAAGGAATGCCATCACAAGCAGGTAAAAATCCTTTAATCATGTGACAAGATTTGAATTACGACTCAACCCCGTACTCACCCCGTACTCAAATTCAATTGGAAAAACGTTTCGTTGTAAGAGTCCTAGAAATAATTGTACATGTAGACTATTCAACTAAATTTTGTTGAATTTCAGTCCTTTGAGATCTCAAAATCAGTTTAAAAAGTTTTAAAAACTTTCAATTCTTATAGAATCTTTAAAAGTCTTCGGATTTAACCCTTAATTAAGGAAAGCTTTCAAAATTTACTTAAAATTCATTCTAGCAATAATAGTTTAATAATTGAAAAATCTGGCCTACTTACAGTTTTTAAATTGAGAAGTTAATATTATACACTATAGTATATTATACTATATGCACTGTATGTATATGTAGATACACAGTATATTATTATTATTATCATCATCCTCATCATCATCATCAGCATCATCATCATCATCATTATTATTATTATTATTATTATTATTTTCTGTTAATGTTAAATAAGAAACAAAATATACATTTATAACCTATATGATTAATTTACATCAATAGACAGTTTCATAATCATTATAGTCCAAATTGGGTATATGATTATTTACATAATATTTGGGCATTACAAAAAATTTTTAAATAAAATAAAAAAAAACCCAGCATTATAGAATTTTAACATAGTATAGAAATAGATTTAAAAACACAATCTAAATATTATTCATTTAACTACTTGAGAATTACCATATATCATAATTTTGTATTTAGGTAAAAAATACCTATTAGAAAATCAAGAATCTCTACCAGATAATTGTTATCTCGTCATTGGTTTCAATTCTGGAAAATTCTATAGCCAGTGTCTTGGCTACTGTCATAATCAAATGATATCCTAAGATAAATATAAATAAAATACTTTACGACAATCTAATTTATATAAATAGATCTAAATAAAACATCTACTCAATTATTTAGACAAAATAATCATAATTGCATCTGGGTACATAAGTAAAGGGTTTATTTCACCTATTATTGTACAGAGTTATAAAGCCGACAATGCCATCACAAAGTTATGCTTGTTCCACCATGCAAAAAGACAGTGCAATATTGATTCTTCTAGATTGATAAGCAGAAATGGTAAAAAAAGGGACCTCAGACCAATATGCAACGAATGCTGAAGCTTCCCTCTAAGACCAAACTCGAATGACTTTAGTATAACATCAGAGAGAAGACTGCTATTATCGGGACTAGAAAAGCACCTAGAACCTTATCCTCCCAGGCAGTTAACTGATGGAATAGAATGATCTAATTTGCAATGTTAAAACTTTGCTCATTAATTACAGATTGCTATATATCCAACCAACCCAGTATCCACTACTACCAAGAGAAAGACATATACTCCCCAGTTGTAAGACGCTAGCTCATTGAGACCTACTAATTATTTGCTACCTACCGGGTCGACTCCGGTATTGTGCTGATAATATAAATAAACATGTGAGTTAAGTAAATCCTTGTATTATTATTGTATCTAGATGCTTAGATTAATTAATATTATTTCTATTCAGTTATATCGCCACTCTAGCATAGCCCTTATATTTGTCTCCCAAACATCACGACTCCCCTTATAGATATTATGCAATATTTATATTTATTTTAGATTTCAAATATATTTTGATAATTATTCATCTCTCTACCCTCAACAACCGTCGATAATTAGCCATAAATTTAATAGCATAATTTTTAAATATGTTTGGTCTTCTAATCTTGGGGCTGGTACGGCTTTGTAGCCCAGAAGGTTTAAGCAATTTTGATATTTTTTTTTCAGCAAATATATAGAGGAGACACCCACCTTCATTTTGGCATATGGAGAATACTTCATTGTCTATGGTTCACGCTCGTTTTAGCAAAACCAGCCTCGGAAATCATCGTTTACATCTTTATATCGCCATTGTTCTTAGATACCCCCTGGTGAGTTTTACTATAAATGCGAGAGGGACTAATTTTACAATCATACAAGTCTGCATCATAACGAGCTTCTGAGTTTTTTTCTCGTGAGCTAGCTATATTTTGACCGATTTAAAAATGTCGATGATAACGAGCATGTGAATTATTTTTCTCGCAAAGTAGCTATTTTTTATAAATTTCAAAAATGTGCATGATAACGAGGATCTGAGTTTATTTTCTCGCAAACTAACTATTTTTAAAAAGTTCAAAACGTGCATGATAATGAGGATCTGAGATTGGTTTCTCGCAAACTAGCTATTTTTAGAATGTCAGTCTCTCCTTATAGAGGATTTTAGGCCCTTTCAAAATGTGCATCATTACGAGGATCTGAATTATTTATTTTGTAGACTAGCTATATTTTGGCATTGTCAAAATTTTGTCTTGATGAAGGGTGGATTTCTGGGGGTTTCTGGGGAATCTGGTTGGATTATGTCATTTTATTTTAGTAACTGATTTGGTAGGTCTTTTGATGAAGGGTGGATTTGTGGGTATTCTGAATGAATTATGACATTTTGTTTTAGTGATTAGGTAGGTCTTTTGAGGAAGGATGGATTTGTGGGTATTTGTGAAAATTCTGGATGAATTATGACATTTTGTTTTAGTAATTGACTAGGTAGGTCTTTTGATGAAGGGTGGATTTGTGTGTTTGTGGGGATCCTGCATGAATTATGGCATTTTGTTTTAGTAATTGATTTGGTAGATCAACACCAAATTGAATTTGTAGACTCGACACCAGCAGGCACAACACCCACAAATCCACCCTTCATCCAAGAACCTAAACCATGAATCACCCATACAATTTATAAAAATATCTAATTTACGAGAAATAAACTCAGATCCTTGGCATTTTAAAAATAGCTAGATTGCGAGAAAATCAACTCAGATCCTCGTTATCATGCACATTTTGAAAGGGCCTAAAATCCTCTATAAGGAGAGACACTGACATTCTAATTCATCCAGATACCCCAGAAACACCCAGAAATCCACCCTTCATCAAAAGACAAAATTTTGACATCGCCAAAATATAGCTAGTCAACAAAAAAAAAATCAGATCCTCGTAATGATGCACATTTTGAAAGGGCCTAAAATCCTCTATAAGGAGAGAAACTGACATTCTAAAAAAAGCTAGTTTGCGAGAAACAAATCTCAGATCCTCATAAACACATAGTTTTTAATAGAAGGCACCACACATGAATAAAATTTGCCATTTTTGCTTTTAACAGCATAAGAAAATGTAGAAGAAAAAATATACAGCATGTTTTAAAACTTAGAGCACTTAGCATAGAATTAACGTCACTTTTATTTTAAACAAATAGTTTCAGTGAAAGTATCACATGATGTGTAATAGCATCAGTCATCAAAAGATGTGTTTGACTTTTGATAGTATTAAAAAAATTATTCCGGATATATTGTCAATCCATCATACAGATTGTGAAACTGTCTTCCTCTCAGCCATATGAAATATAATGGATGAATTCATTTACATTTGCACTCATTCTTTTTTTCTTGATAAACTTCGTAGAAATGCTAAACAAGAAATTTGAATTATCTTAATCTTGATGCAGAGATACGGAAAGGGGGGGGGGGGGTGAGTTTGAGTGGTGTGAGAGCTAAAGTGACTAACCCTGCCATATACTCTGCCCTATGAGCAGTTAGTTGTGTGAGAGATGAAGCTGATTAAAACATAAATACACTCCGGAAGCTAAAAAATCTAAAAACATAATATTTAATAATGAGAAACAATATATCATAAACAATACAAATAAATGTACCAAATATAAATGTTCATAGCTTATAATTAGTATTTAAGAATGTAGAAAGTTGTATAAAGATTATCTGTAATTTCTGAAAACGTGTTAGCTAAAGTTCTCAATGAATTATATTAACTGAATTATTTCTAAATCAACTGATGCTATGCAGAAATATCCTGTGTTGGTGCTAATGGTTCAAAGCCTATACACAAGGATGAGTATGTACTTACTCTCTAGAGAGGTGTCTAGATGCATCTTGTATAATAATATTTCTGCCCATGGATTACTATAGACGGTCTTTGCTAGCCTGCAGGTTCTTCCAATTCTGGAGCAGCTTGACGGACCAAGCGGTCTTAGATGATGGTGCATATCTTGCACTGATTGAAACATATCATTTACCTAGTGGTAAACCATACTTTAACAGCCTCCTGACGGAGATATGGGGTTTACCAAAATGCAAAACTTGGCTCCTAGAATAGAATCGTTGTTCGAAGGTCGTAGACATTTTCACCATAATGAAGCTCAAGATTGTATTCTAGAAGTTCTATTATTATGACTCCTGGTGAAGTCTTCTTAATATGCTAATTAGGTGTCCTTAATGAGTTGAATAAGCATTTCCCTTAATTATATTTTAAGGTAGCTAAATATTATTTCCATTATGAATAGACACTTCATAGTAGAGCTGTCAAAAAAAATCGATTATTTGATTCAATATCAATATCAGGGGAGGTAAAACGATATCGATTATTAATTTAAAAAATCGATTTTTAA
>PXIH01S0002450.1:14587-29832 GCA_003024985.2 Euperipatoides rowelli | reverse complement strand
TAGCATAAAAAACATTTGACGCGGTATAAAAATTTTGACGCGGCCGGTAACCGGAAACTATATTCCAACTTTTATTGCCCTTATCATCTCTAAAGATTGATACGGTAATAGTGAAGTCCAATGTTTATATTACACTTTAATTAAATAAAAATATTACTGAATAGCCAATGTTGTCTGCAATATGTAATGGCAAAGCCAAAAATATATACAAATGATTTTTCTATGCATTATTTACATATCGATAATACAATTCCATTCAATTAGTGCTTAGTTTTTATGTACAACAAATTAGATAAACACATACCTGTAAATAGATTGAAATATGTCTAAGGTAAGAAGTAAGGAGAGTGGAGGTGGAACTAAAGTTTTATTAAAATAAATATCAAAGGTTATAACTCATTATTGAGAGGGAAGGAGGAGAGAGACAGGAAAAGGATGAAGGTGGACCCATCAATTATACCCATTTCATATAATGATCCATATCAAGTATGGAAATAATTAAATACTCATCATCTACATTCATTTAACTTTCGTTAGCTTTGTAACTTGAATAATTATCACCACATTAGTTTTTGCAAGAACCATTAAATTAAGCCCAAAAATGGAATCCAATTTAATTTTTTACCTTTTGGAAACAAGACAGAAAATAACTGGACTTTTCCATTTCACTATAAATGGAAAACCTTTTTTATGATGTTATGTATGCAATTTTTTATGTTATGTATGCAATTTTTTATATCGTTTATGCTTTATATGAAATACACTAAATCATCAATTTATAAAGTTGTTATTTACAGAATTCAATAAAGGATTTAAACATTGTGTATTATTTAATTGGCGGAGCAGTGATTTTTTTTAGTATCATCAATAACTAGATCATCGTTGATAGTTTAAATTAATTGCAACAAGTTTAAGCAAATTTTATTACCTTAGCATTTAGCCTATAGATATTCAACATTTTCCAATATCAAATAAATAGTATTTTTTCCCCAGATATTTTGCCTTGAGATGTCAAACTCCATGATATCTCATTTCGGTAAATAATAGATAAGTACTAAAATATTCATGGTAGTGCCTAATGAAACGATTACAATCTTAGAATGCTTCCTTGTAACTTGTAAGATCCCTTAGTTTGAATTTGCAGAATAGTTCAGAATTACCATACTGAGAACATACACTCTAATATAATAAATCTGTAAATTACTTTGAATTTTTATTTCTTTAAATAACCTATGTTTTATGTAAGAAAATAACCTTTATTCTTTTTTTTTAAATAATGTTTCAAGTCTTTTATGATTCTTGCTTTAGCGTATTTTTCAGCCTTTCATAGCATTTGATGCTTTGAGATTATATCGAGATTTTGACCTTTACGGCTGTGAAATTTCAACTTTGCTATACATTTAACTTACCTCATGTTATTTTCGTAATTACTGTAAATCTTGTTTGTTATACCTTCAAAAAATTGCTTTTGTACAATTTTTAAAACAAATTCAAAAGTATAAAACAATTTTTTTAAAAAAAATAATATACCGGTAAAACATTTCTAAAACTCCAAGAAAATAAAATTAATAAGTTAATTAATCTATTTTGATATTGTATAATAAAACATTACAATATCAAAATTCAAACAGAAAACAATCTTTAAAAAAAAAAAAAACACACGTATCATTAATGATTTGTTGATATGATGCTGAAAAAAAAAAAACATTTCTGTTGTAAATTATTATGGGTTATCCTTTTTTTTGTCCAATTTTCTATATTGAAATGTATAAGTATTTTTTTAACAGTTCTACCTCTAGAGGGCACCATAAACTATTTGAGTTGTGATACTGAAGGAATGAAATTCTTGTGCATTGATTTTGTATTTAGAGCAGTTAAAAATTTATCGAAAATGTTGGTGCTACAATTTGCTATAAATTTAGTGGTTTAAAATCATATTCTTTTCTATTTAGAAACAGTTTTAAAGTGCCCTCTACACTAATTTAAAAAAAAAAAGTGTTTTTAAAATGGCTGCTGAAACCGTTACCTTGCTCATTTAGAAAGGCAGTTATTACTAATGATGAAAACCATAAGTCAACATGACTATATTAAAGACCATGATAATTGTTAGCACTTCTATTTAAGTTTGTAAATAGGCTTTGGATTCTTAAAATTAACTATTTTACTCAAAGGTGAGGAGAGCTAATTAATAGTGTAATAGAATGAATGATTTTTTTTAAAAAAAAAAAAGTTTATTATAAGCTTGCATAGTAATCAAAAATTCCTTTTGTTTTATTATAAACTTATAATTTATTTCTATAGTTTGTTTATAAAGTGAAATCATTTTTTGTTTTTCAGATACATTTGCCAGTAAGGTGGCAGCTATTGGGGATAAATACGCAGATTCCTCTATTGGTAATGTTACAGGCAGCAATGCAGTTAATGTATTCCTAGGCATTGGCCTAGCTTGGACAATAGCCTCCATATATCATGCAATCAAGGGAGTACCTTTTCATGTTAATCCTGGATCTTTGGCATTCTCTGTAACTATTTTCTGTATATTTGCCCTAGTTTGCATTTTTGTTCTCGTATTACGAAGGCTACCTTTTGTAGGTGGGGAACTAGGCGGGCCAGTTAAATACAAGCTGCCTACAGCAATTCTCTTCTTATTACTGTGGATAACGTATCTTCTTTTATCCAGCATGGAAAGTTATTGCCACATTAAGGGCTTCTAAAAAAATGAAAAACTTTTAATCTCCGCATGAAAACACTTGGCAACAAGAGACTCAACACGACCACCACCTTCATAACTCATGGGAGGGTGGGGAAGGAAATGGTTTGCCTTTATCTTTATGGATCTTATATATATATTTATATATATAATGTATAGGCTAAATGGACCTACTAGTCAAGAATCAAAAGATGATGGAAAAAAAAAAAAAAATCAGTGAAAATATTTTAGGTGAAAAAAAAATTCCCACAGATGAACATTTACTGTAAATTGGCCCTGTTGAAAAAAAAGAAGAAATGTACTATAAATGACCATGTATAACTTAAAAGAAATGGATTTGACTTCTAAAATAGCTGAAATGTATTGAATGATTGGATTATTGTATTGAGAGTTGTGACCAGTTTCATTGTTAAAGTTAATTCCATGTTAAGTTTCAATCGCATTATCTAAATGACTAACCTTATTTTTTATCCGTTACCATTTTTATTTGAGTTAGAAATTATTTTTCTGTAAGTGCCAACTCTTTTTTTTTCTCTTAACTGTAATCTACTTGGTTTTTCATCATCCCCTCTTCTTTGACAATTACAAGTTTAATTTATTTTATAACTTTTGTTAAAATAAACCTTGATTTGCATATTCACACTTTGTTAATGACCGTAAAGAACGTGCAAGTCCGATATATCCATAGTAAATCAAGATTAGTGAAATGTTGTTTTTGTTTTCGGGGACTTGAGTAACTTTGTATTTTTATTTCTTACATTGATAAATTAATTATTTCTAATGGTTTCTGATTTTTTGAAGAGGGGACAGTGTGCCTAGATTATTTTTTTCATCTAGTATGATATGGTTTGTAAGGAAACTTGAAGTAACACAGAGTATAAGTGGGAAAGTCATGTAACGGGAAATCTTGTTGTAATTATTGTATATTTAAATGTTATATTAGTAGTTTCTATCATGATTACTTCCCTGGAATCGTGGGGAGATCACATTCTGATATTTACACATCAGTTTTTCTTCTAATTCACAAATTCTTGCACAATAATTATGGCCTTAACTTTTTTGTTTAATTTTATTTCATTTGACATTTATAATTGAAATGCTCAGGGGAAGATTTGTGTAGAGCTAATATGTTTTTCCAAATTATTTTTGTTTGACCTATTAGTTCAATTAGGAAAAAGAAGAATACTTCCAAGTCAAATGACTATTATAAACTCTGTTTACACAAATTTGTTGATCTTTCAAAGAAATTTACCATAAGTTACACTTTAAATTATTCTGTTTATTTTTTTCTTTCATAGAATATATTTTTTGCAAATTATATTTTTATGCATCAAAGCTAACTGTGGATCTACTCTTCCCTGCCTCTATTTTAGCTTTTTAAACTTCCATTATTAAAAAATAAGTACAGTATATATATTGTCTTTTTATAGAAAAAGCTTTTATTCAGTTTTTGTTTTTTCAAAAAACACAGGACATTTAGTCACCTATCTATCACCTTCTGCTAATTATTCCAATTTTATCATTTGATTCGTAATCACAGTAGGCCTATATCAATACCAAATTCTGATAATGGAAAAGGAAAAGAGACAAAAGTTGAAATAATGTAAGTTGTTGATTTAAGAACTAGAATGCCCATTTTTCTTATAACTCTGTCTTTCTTGATTGTATCTACTCTATATCTTTCAAGTTTCCAACATTGGTGAAGTTTTTACCAATGTATGTAACAATCTTTGTAAGCATATGACTATTTCTTTTAAATCCCCTTCTATTATCTATCTATATACATAGGCTATATACATTTTTAAAAAAATTTAAAAAAAAAAAGGCCAATAAAAAAAATATATATATATACATTTTACAAACATTTTATGCTATACCTTTCTCTCATGACTATGAGCTAAAAACGTATTCAATTTCCAGTTGAGCTTTGATATAAGAATTGTGATTGGTCCATTGCGTAACAAGTTTGCTTTTGCTACTGTAATTTCCTACTGATGTTTGTAAAATGGTACCTATGTGCATTACTGTTCCTGCCACTCCCTACTAAAGTATTCTCAGGGTGTGAAGTAAAATATAGAGGCGAAAAAGAGACAAAAAAATAAAATAAAAAATGGAATTTGAGATCAGTTTCACGAGCTGGTTCCTGAAAATGACCCAAACTGTCTGAAATAAATATTTAGTAATAATATCTTAGCTTTTATGTCGAAGGTTTGAATGTTGATATTTGAGGCGTTTTTTTTTTCTTCTTTGTATTGTAAGTAGGTAACCAGTTTGTAATTGATTTACAGTATTTTTATTTTAATTAGGATTTTTAAATTTAATGGATCAATTTTAAGAACAGCATTTTTATATTTCATTCAATCATGGAATCAGATTTTTATATGTTCTTGTAATTTGAAGTTACACCATCCAACATATATTTTTGAAATATCAAATATTGTGATTTTCCTCCTTTAAATAATCTATGCAAGCTTTTTTTTTTTGGGTATTCATGGACTCGGAATCGGGAAAGTGGTAACAAATATGGACGAGAGGAAAACAGCTGGATCATGGACAGTTAATTTTATAAAAAGCTACTGGTACTTAATATAATGCAAAACAAAAAATATATATACTAATTTAAAAAAAACAATCACGTTAGAGATTGGAAGTCCAACAGGAAAAGTTGAAAAAATTCCAAAAGCTGACGCAAGAGGGATAATGATAAAGATTTTGGTAACCTACAGCACGATCGTCCTGTAACACAAGTACAAAAGATTAAGACACTAGCCAATTGTTGAGTTTGCCCATTAATTTGGAGTTCATTTGGAGACAGCTTGTTTTTAAACCAAAGATAAAATGTGTGATACTATTCGTTTAGAATTTTATATTATTCTTCATCATCTCTGAGTGATGTTAGATTCCATAATATTAAGCATTAATTACTACAATTAAATTTTGTATTTATTTATTACAAATTATATTTCTCTCTGAAAAGATGAAAAAAAAATCTTGATTACAAATGAATGCTTTTATCCCATTTTTATCACATTCCATTTTCTTTTATGGAATTTTCCTCCTTTTTGTTTTTATTTTCATGTCAGATTATTAAATTTCTCTTCACTGTCAAGCTTATAATTTTTTTTATTTTTCAGGGAGAATAGAAATTGTTTGGATCTGATGAATTATTATTCTTAAGGTTAACTTTATCTTTACATCTGTTTGCCCGTCATCACTTCAACAGTCGTCAAATTTCTTGATATTCCAAGCACTGTTATTGTCTGCAAGATAAAATATTTGATTCCAAATTTTTTATGTTTTTTTTTAAAGGGGAAATTTTTTTTATAATCTATTTTTTACAATTTTTAATCATTATACAGTATAATATGTAGGTGAGATTAATTTGTGCAGCTAAAATTAATGTAAATACAGTATATCGATATTTTCTAGAATATAGGCAAATTTTTTTTTAAACTGAAGTTTTATATATAACAGCAATATGGAAAAATATATATGAAAGATATTTTCTACAGAATAAAGCATATATTTAATTTTTTTTTCTCCCCAATTATTTTAAATTTTTAAAGAAAAAAAAAAATAGGTACAGTATATAATTTTTAGCTATAATTATGTATTATGTAAGTAAAATGAAAACTTTGAAATAAAAATAGTGTTTAAAAAGTCTTTTTTAAAATTTCAGCAAAGCTTTTCAAAATACTTATTAAACTATTCAAATTGAATAATTAAATATTTCACATTCGTTGGCAAGAAGATTTTTCTAACTTTTACTATTACTTAAAAGTCAGCACAAATTTTTTTTTTTTAAATGCCAAATGTAAAAGTAGTTTTACTTGCTAAATTTAGAAAAATTAGTGAAAAAAATGTACAGTATATCGCATGTATGAAGGCCTATTATTCAATTAGCATTTTAGAATTAACATACTCAGTAAGTTTAAATAAGACTCGATTGACTCTGGTAAATAATATATTAAGCTGTAAATCAGTAATTATTAATTATTATTATTTTTTTTTTTTTGCATATTCTATAAAACATCCTTCATGGCAGCATATGAGAAGTTCTTTCATTCTTTTATTTTTTTCTGTCTTAATCTCATTCACTATGTTGTTGTTTTTTTGTTGTGAACATGCTTATTGATTTGAATGCAAAAAAAAAAAAAGATTTACAGCTTTACGATAAATTATAAATATTAGAATGTTCCAAAATATTTTTTTTTATTTATATATTAAGTTTTAAAAATCTTGAATTATGGCAGGGATATTCAATATCTGACCTATAGGAGGATAATGTGGTGCACCAAAAGTATTTAAAGTTTGTACGACAGGGCTCAAAAATTTAAAATTTTTAAGAAACATTTAAATAATAAATATTTTCCATTTTGAGGTAAACTATAATTTTCCGCATTAAGAATGATGAAACATTATTTTTTACCATAATCGGACAATAGTGACAAGTGAAAAATATGTTTGTGTCAAATCCAATTTACAAGTAAATGAGATTACAAACAATAAATTATAGAGTATCCTGCCAAATGGTATCCTTTCTCATTTAAGATACTGTATATAAATGTATATACTTATCCTACTATTTTTTAATGAAATGTAATTATAAATAGATGTATAATTTTAAAAGCAAGAGTTTCTAAGTATTAACCCATACTTTTTTTTTTACTGTAAGCCCCACTAGTGTCACACATTTGAATAAGCATGCTTACAACAAATATTGTAAAATGAGAGAAGCTCACATTATGATAGCCGTGATCTTTGTGACACTTATTCATATCAGGACTTACAGCAAATGCCTTTTTAATTAGATAATACTTAGATGCTTTTATCAATTGCTTTTACTCAAGCATATCTTAGCATGTAAATGCAAGTCACATTTTTTAAAAAAAAAATTTGGATACATTATTAAACAAAAATCTTACCTTTGTCATTTGTTTATCTTATACTTCTCTCTCTCTTGCAGACATAATTAATTCATGTTATGTCTAACATCTAAAGACTATATCAAAATCTCATTGAAGTGATGAATGGCCTTCATCTCAGATCTCTCTTGTACAGCCATCAAAATGACACTTCTGTACATGTAATTATTGTTATTTAGAGCTACTTAAATAAAAGATTGACAATAAAAATAACTGTTGTATTTATTTTTTTCTAAATACAGTATAAACAATACTGGGTAAAATTAAACTACAGTATATACTGTATATTTAAACCTGGAATGAGATGTATACTGTTTTAGAATATGCATGTGTTTTAGAGGTATTTATTAATTAAAAAAAAACTGTGGATGAATTTCACAAGGTAAATATTTGTTAATTTCTCCATGCTTATTTTTAAACAATTTCAATGATATACTGTATTAATCAAATGTGCTAATCATGGTCCCACATTGAAATCTTTATTGGCTAACAATAATGTACCATATTTATATACACTGTACACGTGAATGCTTAGCAAACACCATTATCATTGATGGTGTGAAAGCAATCAAGACAGAGTGTCAGTCCGCCCTAAGATGACGAGAGATTCAGGGCAACTGGCTAGTGCAAGGCACTGTTATTTACAGTATATACATTATATTTTTTGCTGAGCTACTTCACCCCTCTCCTCCCCATTCTAGAACTGAATCATTCAGTTTGTCTAAAATATGGCAAATATGAAAGTTTTAAATATTTGTATAGGCTTTTAATAAAAAACTACAGTATTATTACACTTTATTCTATAAAAAAATTTTTTTTTTTTTAAATGTTTCCTCCAAACAAGGAAACTAATTTAAGTACATCATATTTAGTCTTCTCCCTTGGAAGCATAATCAAAAATCTTCATCTGTAAAGTTATTCTGAGTTTGGTTCTTATAAAGTGCATCTTCCGTCTCTAGCTTAACCATTTTAAGACCCAGGCTACAGTGGCATATTTTTTTTTGCACTCAAGATCAAATGGTGTTTTTCATGTTTAGAAAAATGCCACTTTCATCTGGGCCCAGAAAAACCCCGGAGGTACTGGCACCCCTGAGAATTGAACCTGTTCCCTGGACTACATGTCTTGAGATGCATCAGTCCTGTGTGCTCCTGACTGGACTATCGCACCTCGATTTACATAATGTGTAGTATACTATTGCTTATACACTGTCTATAAACTTGATGTTACAGCTTCACTATAGTATTACTAGCCAATATAAATTTTTATAGAGTAGTAGCCTATCTATCCTTAGTATAACATCCAACAAATGGTGATGGGAAAGTTACTAAAAAAGTATTTGAGCAAAAAGTAATTGAGTGTTAAGTTACTTTGAAAGGAGTCTAGAGAAAGAGTTTTTATGGAAATAAAATCAATCCTAATAAATTCACTATTTTGATAAGATTAAAAGAAAAATTAATTAAATAACATTTTTAATTGAAATTTTATCAAAATATAGAAAAAGGTAGATAGAATTATAAACTCCTTGGCTATTGGTTGAAAATGTCAACATTCAAAATACATCCGATTCTACATTTTGCTGTTACAGTGATAGGATGATGTTTAAATCCAAACATTTGGATAACTGATGTACAGTATATACTGTATATTTTCTTGTTGAATCTTAATTTTATTAGGCTAAGTATTCATATGATTGCCATTAGATTAAACTGTCTGGGGACTGTTTACAAAATTCACGACCATACATTGTATGAGAATAGGGGGAGCTGATAAATGGAATAAAAATGTTTTTTTTTCTATGTTATTTTATTGTCTTAGTTTTTTTTTCTGTATTGGCTTATTGTATGAATCAGGTTATATTTTAAATGGTGAATAAGGATTACGTCTAAATCATATTGTTAATGAAGCATAGAGTGAAAATAAATACCCGTACTGGTTATTTCCAAGCTTCAATAAAAAAGTGACATTTGACTTGATAAATCTAAAAATTTCTCTCACTGTTTTTAAAAAATATGTAAAGGATAAGAGCATCTTTTTACCACCACAATAAATTGTCAATTTATGTGATCAGATAAAAAAAAATTATCTTCACTTCAGACTTAAATTTTTTTTTCAATGTCTGGACTTATATGCTTTATAAAAGTATGCTAATGAGTAGGAGCAACCCGTTGATGGTGTAGAAAATTTTTTTAATGCTAGGATGTCTATATTTTATAAAAGTAATATTAATGGTAGGAACATAATTGTAACACAAAATGGCATTATGAGTCATCATCACTGAAAACACCAATTTTTCTTGCACTTAATTAATCACTCCACTCAATTCAGAGAATTTGGATTCTACCGGTCCAAAATAAAAAACAAAAATCAATTTTTTTTTTTTTTTTTTGTAAATTTTGATTAGAAATATAGAAAAAATAATTTTAAAATGGTTTACATGAATATCTAATGATTTTTTTGCACATATGCAGGGATAATTAGGCTTATGGTATAGGCTACCATATTCATCAAGTTTTGAATTTAAGGTGGCTAATACAAATATTATCAAACATATAAGAATAAACTTATACATTTTTAAAATCAAAATTTAATGCAGATTTTAAAAATCAAAAAAAAAAAAAAAAATGTGTGTCAAACAGAAAAGCCACTATAAGGGTTAATAAGAAATTCTGGATTTTTTTTTATTTTTTATTGGCAACTTCGAAAAATATTTTTTAATTTGGATATTTGAATTCCTTATAAAAAATAAAATATATTTAAAGTTGGTTTCTATCTTATTTAGATTTACTATTATTTATTCCGATGTGTTTATGGGATAGCCTATACTGCCTGTGTTTCATAATCGAGTAATTTACCCGACATTATGAAAAATATTAATTTTAAAAAAATCTTTGTTGGATTTTTTTGTAATTTGGATATTTGAATGCCTTACAAAAAATAAAATAAATATATTTAAAGTTTGTTTCTATCTTACTTAGATTTAATATTATTTATTCCGATGTGTCATGCGATTGCCTATACTAATCAATTGCATTTATTACCATTACGAAAAATATTAATTAAAATGTTCAGAGTGCACATAAATTTCATCGCTGAAATTCAATTCCGAGTCTGTATCTGTGCCCATTTCGTCTTCTAATATAGTATAAATTTCTGCATCTTTCAGAGATCTTTTTCTAGCCATTTTGAAATGTGTAAGTTACTGTATCTAAATTGGAGTGGCATAAGAAGCATAAGACAAAAATAAAAAAGACAGCAATCTACCACTAGTGGAGTCTTGTAAACAATAAGAGATGTCAGCAATTCACCGGACGTGGAATCCAGAAAATCATCCAAGCAAATTACAAAAACATGTTACATTTCTAATTTTAGATATTTGATTTTTGTTTCTAAGAAAATTTATTTTTATATCGTGAATAACAACTAAGTAATGTATTGATAAAATTGCAAGTAAATGGCAAAAGATTTTAATTTAAAAAAAGCTAAAATTAAGCATACAAATTATATAATTTAATTATCATTGATTTTTTTTTTTGTACTAATAGTACTATTTTCTTTTTTTTAAATATTTAGAGATTATTGAAGACCAATCTTTTCTTAATCTTTGAAAGCTTTTTTAAAAAAAAAATTGAATATCAAAAAGAAAGGTATCAAAAATTAAATTTAAGTGTTAAGATTTTGGTTCTCTACTGTAATTGATATCAGTAAATTGAGTTATTTCTGATGATGCAAGGTGGAATAATGAGAGAAAATTGTGTTGATTTATCAATTTAAAATATAACTAAGAACTGTACATTGAAGATTGACTAGCATATAATGATGTAATCATACTTACTGGTGTAATGAATCACTAGCCTACTGCTTGTTTGTAATATCCTCCCACTATTGCAATCGATTATTTAATTATATTTTATTGGTGTACTAACCTGAATAGCATGGGTATTATTGTATAAGTTGATATTATTTCCAACGGACAATATCCCAGACAACAGGTTGTGGGAATGTTTGGTCTGACTGTTAACAATGCTGATTTATTTATTTGCCGTGTGAAATATTTGTGGAATTTATGAAATCCTGATAATGTCTTGGTATTAACTTATTTAATTGTGAAAACAAACAAATTCTTACATATTATATTTTTAATCATTTTTTTAAAAAAAGTTTCATTATTTGCCAGGCTTAGTCACATAAAAACTTGTATACCAGTACTGTATAAAAATTTGCATTATTCATAAAATACTGTAGCATATTTTAAATGCATTAAAAATATTTTAAGATAGGACAGTAGAATTGATATCACTGAATTTGAGGCTCTGCACTATCTAGAATACAATCCCTGACATTGGCTGAAGAGTAAAGTCCTCTACAGGTGAACAGTTAAAAAATATTAAATGTAATTTTTTTCTGCCTTTATTTCATTGAACTTTGACATATTATTATATTGTAATTGAATAAATAGATTGTTGTACATGTAAGTAGTGTAAATCAGGGGGTTCCAACCTGTGGTCCATGACTATATTCAANGATTTTTTTTTTAAAATTGATAAAATAAATACTGTATATGCAATTATTTGTTGAAAGAATGAACAAATGTAATTAGTTGTATTTTGAATATAGTTTTATTAAAAAAAACACATTGATAGTGGTTGTTAAAGACAGATTACCGTTTTTACTTGCTACAATGTTTATTCCTACTCCTACTGCAAATGTCACATATAAACAAAATAAAACTCTTTCACATTCCAATCACCGCATGGCGCTACACTAGCGTCTGGATCCCAGATAGGCAACATGCTCAAGCTCAAAATCAGCAACTCAGAGGTCAGCTTGCATTCTGTCTGCAGTAGAGTGTATTATTTTATTTCTTACTTATTTTTTAATATGATTTAGGGTCAGTGTGATATTAAGATATTACCGTACATATAAGCTGGTGTTCCTAAAAAAAAAAAAGCTCATCAATCATATCTTTTTTTTGTGTGTGCATGAGCTGGTGGTCCGCAACTTATATAGTCGGAAAAGACGTCCTCACATGTAAAAAAATTGGGAACCACTGGTGTAAATAAACTTTTTCAATTAGAAATTTAATTTTAAAAGAAATCCATCAATCAAAACAAAAGACACTTGATCCTGCTGGCTGGTTGGTCATGAGGTAAGATTAAGGACCAACATGGCTAAGAAAGTTACCGAGGTTACCGATTCGAATTTGGGGCAGCTCTAACTGTGAATCCTTTTTTTTCTACTGGGATCCATATTAGGGATTTTTTCCTGTATAAAATCAATAGTAATTTCCTTTGACTAATTGAATGGTTGCGAAGCTGAGAATGCTGGAAGAAAAATGAACCGAAGATTCAAGAAACATTATTCTTATAAAAAGTATTAATTTATATAACAATGTAAATAAATGGCATTAAATTTTCTTTGGGAAATTTAATTTAAAAAAAAAAAAAGATGTTCCTGTACATTTTTAGAGGTGTACATAATCTAATATAGTTACCTAGAGTTTAATCCTCAGCACTGATGGCACAGAAAGCCATTGATTTGACTTGCTAAATACTTTTGGATTAGAAAACCTATCCCTGATGTAAAAAATTGTGTAAATTTTATAAATTATGTTGTTGAAAAACACAGTATTCTGTATAAGATATTTACATAAGTGTTTACACATATACTGAACATAGTAAGTTTAACAGAACATTTTAACTAATAATTTTTCGCAAGCGGATAATCTGCCACCAGTCTTTTTAAAAAGTAGGACTGAAATCAACAACCCACACTAATAGTCAAACCTGAAAATGCTTGCTTTGTTTAAATACTGTACATTTAAAATGAAATGAATTGGTGTGCCACTTGTTTGGTTACTCACTAATATATTTCCTCCTCCTTCATGCTTTGATTATGCACATACAGGTAAATTAGAAAGAAAAAAAAATCAAATGACTGTCTAGTCTAAGTCTTGAAAACCTCCTCCTCCTCCTCCAATCCTATGTTAAATAGTGGAATCAAAGTATAAAGTAGATTTAGAGAATTATAGCTGCCTACTAAAAGGTCACGCGCAATTAAATTATTTTTAACCTTTGGGGATTAAGCTGCTACACCAGGTCTTAATTATTTCTATATAAATAGTAAGTACAAGCATTAGTATTGTTTTTGTTTTAAATCAGAACAAAGAAAAAATTGTTTAAGTATAGTAATATTAGCATTTCTAGACATTGTCGAAATAGTAATATAATAATAATAATCGCCATCAGAACTAGTGTTTTTTTAATATTTCTGGCACTTCCGAGTTTGTCAAATATTTTAGATTTTGATGAGCCATTGTTGTTTTTAAAAAGTAATATAAAATTTTTTAACATCAGTTAGGGGTCATCACATCTAGTGTTAGCTTTCTAAAACATGAGCTTTCTAATTGTATTATAATTTAAAACTGGTAACAAGTTCTACACAGCAATAAACAAGGTATTAAAGTGTATTATCAGTGGTAATGTAAACAAAAGCTAAAATTATTTATTTTTACCTTAAAAGTCATGTTTAATTCATCATTTCTTTATATTCGATTAAATAAGATAATCTCAGTTTATTAAGCCGTTTTCAAGATGACGTGTCCTGATGTCATGAAAAGCGCTGCATGACATCAGGACACGTCATCTTGATAGCACTGTATTTTTAGGCACTGTCCTCTTAGTATACTCCTTTACTAACCTTTGTCTATTAGACCAAATTTCCGAGATCTGTATAATAAGAGGCCAGTGCCTAAAAATACAGCGCTGTCAAGATGTGTCCTGATGTCAAGCGTTTTTCATAATTTGAAAACTGCTTAATAAAGTGAGATTATCTTAATTATTTAATCAAATATGAAGAAATGATGAATTAAACATGACTTTTAAGGTAAAAATAAATCATTTTACCTTTTGTTTACATTAGCACTGATAATACACTTTAAAAGAGTCAAAACATTTAAGACTCCGGACCAGAATGGCAAAAATTTCCGACATAGGACCACAAAGGGTAAAAGACAATTTTCTACAAACTACTGTATATCGTACATAAATTATTTAAAATTAAAAATAAGAGTCGACTCATATGTCATCTTACACAGGAAAAAAAATATTTGTATAAAAATCTGCTTCGGGGACCAAATAATTGAACATTCATAGTCACATTTTAGTTGAGTAAAAAAAATATTTGTACCTTGTCTTATTTACAGTATTATAATATTTTAAATACTGTAAATCATTGTCTTCTGAGAATATCATTTAAAATGTTATGATTTTGATGAGGATGTCTTAGTATTTACTACATTCTAAAAGTTGCTGAAATCAATTTTTACGATATTGTTAGATGATTGGGATTTATCTGAAAATATGTATTTATCATCATCATTAGAAGGAATTAAAAATGGATCAGATTATTATTTATTTATTTCAGAAATATAATTAAGGATCCAACAGATATAAAGTAACTTATTTGAAGGGGGAGGGGGAGACAATACAAAAGTAGATTTAGAATTCTAAAATTAAAATTAAATTCTTTGTAGGTAAATATACTGTATATTCACAGAATATCTTTATTACTATATTTTATTTGATTGAAATATGTTTTATTAATTAGTTAC
>PXIH01S0002447.1:31888-46876 GCA_003024985.2 Euperipatoides rowelli | reverse complement strand
GGTCCTCAAATTTGTTAGCTACAAATGTGTCCAGAATTTCCTCGATATAAATATGGGATCCCTAGTCTAACAAGGCTTTTTATTTTAATGACATCTTTAAGCGAGCAGTTCAAAGCAAATAAATGGTTACATTTAAAACATGAATATGAATGTTATGATGCTTATTTACTTCTTTTATTAACATACTAGCATAATGAGGATTCCTTACTTTTTAATAGATCTGCATTAGAAATAACTAAATTGGGATATTAGACTTACAGTATGTGGAGCAACAAAATTGTTCTTAGATGAATTTTATTATCTTCATACTATGATTAGAAATTAAATTAAAAATTAGCTTATCTAAATTTTTTTTTCACATTTTATGTACAGGAATGTGTAAAAGAAAAATACAAAAATTGTTACAAATAAAATAATGTATAGAATACATTAAAAATTATCCATTCTTTGGAAAGTTCAGATAAAAATATTTCTTAAGTTTTTTTATTTCTCTTCATATTTACAGGGATTAAAAATAATTCTTATATTCTTAAAGATATGTTATCAAGATAATGGGTATCATTTAATTTTTTTTTAGACTCCTATAATATCAATTATTGGTAATGATGCGGGCTGGACACAAATCTCAAGAGATCAAGTACCATTGTTAGGATTGAACACCGCCTGCGGCTTAGAGGTTAGATGTTTATTTAAATTATTATTTTATTAAATAATATGGAGCTATTTATTTTACTATTACATCGCAAGCCCACTTAGGTTTGTTAGGACCATATGAAAAATTTAGTCAACACTTAAACGTGTAGGTTCTTAATTGTCTTTAAATTAAGTAGACATTCAAATTGACATGTGAGATGGGAATATACAGTAGATGGTTTGAATGAAAATAATAAACCAATGTTTTGTTTTCCTTTCTTTTTCATGCCTTGACCACCACTTCCAGTGAAGTTATAAAAACAACACCATGTTATGCGGCAATCAACAAATTAAATATCGCACTTTGAAAAAAAAAATTGCAGCCTTTTAATATATAGTACTTTAAATTCTATTATCTGCTACTCATGTTATGGTAGAGAAATTAAATGCAATAAAAAATTAAATGCATAGCAACAAACATCACATCCTGACTTAGTTAACACAAACATCTTTGCAGGTTCTAATAGAGAATACAGTAATTCAGAAATATAAAATTTATGGTTGGTTCATCAAAATAAAAGTTTAACGCTAGAAATTGCATTAGAAGATATAAACGTTGTTTTTGTCATGTGCCTTAGTGAACCTTGTGATGCTCAAATGATGAAATAAAAAACATTGTGATCCCTGGTTATGTTTTGGCTGCTGCTTATTGTCATAATGTGTATCAAAATTGGGGCCTATGTATTTATGTCAAAGATGATGATGTTTTTGAAAATATTGACTATTTTTCTGACTTGAATATAGCGATGTACTTAGAAATGATATGCATTGAAGTTAATAATTTAATAGAGTATTCATTTTGTGTTTATAATGTAATGTAGATCTCAAGTGAAGATATACAGTAAATGTACATGTATTTTCGAAATTTTTTATATGACATAAGCTATTTAAATGTATTTATTTGTATAGATTTTAATGAAACTAAATGGAATAGTAAAATTAGTCAATACTTTGTGTGTCTCCTGAGGAATTATAAGAATATGCAGGTTCTTTGTCTAGAATTGTCCATGTTATAACAAATTTTGAGACTGAATAATGCAAAGTTCTGCAGTTTAACACTTGGTGTCTCTGATCACCATGGTCAACTATTAAAAGTAAATAATTTCTCATTAAATTGTCCAAAAATGAAATTCCATAGAAAACATTTTAATAATTAGTAATTTAAACAAATTTAAGAAATGCATAAAGGATGAATCATGGCCCAATGTGGTTCTGATTAAAAACTCAGTAGATGAAAAGTATAATGTTTTTTTTTTTTTAATCTTTAACTCATTATGAGGTGAAACTTTCCTATTGGAGTGGTATTGACCAGTAAGAGAAAGGTTTCCAAAGCTTGGATTACATTGAGAATCAAGTCCTCAAGAAGTGATTTTAAGATATGTATTAAAAAAAAGTTTGATAGTACTCCTAGTTTTAATCTATATTTTAAAATATATAAATACATTTATAATAAGGTTTTATTTGCAGCAAAGAAATTGCGATAATATACTGTAATTCTAAAACCGTATAACAAAATCAAAGAAGTTTAGGAAAATAATGAAAAGTGACTTAGGAATAAAACAGACTAGAAAGAAGGTTCGCTTATTAAAGAGCCAGAAATAATGGCTAACTTTTTGGATGATTACTTTTTACAAGTGGCCTTGTCTTCATGCGATGATTGGAAGTCGTCTTAGTTTGGAAAAAGTGACATTTTATATAAAGAAAAACATTTTTGGTTCTCTTCCAATCATTTGTCCTAATCATAGGTAAGTTTTGTTCTCTTTATTGTGGAGGGAAAAAATGACCTAGCATTCATTTAGTGTAGCCTACCGCAATCTATTTTCTTATTAAAAAACATTTTTTATTCCATGTCTAGACTTCTTTCAATAATTTTTCCTAAATAAATCGTAGCGATAAAGTTTTCTTCTTTATATTGGGGAGAGAAAAAAAAATAAAGCAGCATTCATTTAGTAGAGCCAAAGTTATTATTTTTATTACATGTCTTATAAAGAGAAACAGACGTTCAATTAATACTGTATGTACCCTTTGTACAGCACATTTATCTTTATAAGTTTCAATTGATTATTTAAAAAAAATTTCAGTTTATGTCTTTGTTTTTAAAAAAAATTATCAATTCAAATGCAGTAAAAAAAATTTATTTAACATAGAAATTTAAAAAAAAAAATTAAATATAAAATTTTAGTATGTAGGCCTATTGGATTCATTTTAGAGTCTTAAGTGAAAATTGTGATTCCTCTATCAGCGATTTCAATGAGATTTTGCTGTTTTGCTTCTTATAACCGACTGATGCTGTCATAGGAAGACTAAATTGCACAGCAAAGTTATGAGCAAAACTAAACTAGATCCTGCATATAAAATTAAAGTGGTTATAATTGAGCTGGATTTATTGATTACAGAAGCTATTGGAGGCGAATTCTGGTCCTTTTAAATAAATAAAGTTGAAATAATTAGAAGGGGCTTTCCACTTCCTAAGCTCAATATACTGTATCTTGTTGATAAATACCCTTAATTAAATGAAATGCTTAAGAAAACAACTCGTTAAAACAAATTCATCATACAAAACATTTATTTAATATGATTCAATAACATATTCCATTAAAAAATACATAGTATATGGTCACTTATGATGTTTTCTAGAAATGAAAATTTTTATGTCCTGGATAATATGAAGACTAAGGCATATACTTGGCAATTGTATATCAGCTTCTTAGTAAAGCTCAAGAACCTTGTTGGAAATTATATGTTATAAACAAATGGCTGGCACTAAAGATACCAGCCTGCACTGGTTACTATTGGAAACTATGTATCTTATGTGCTGCTGGAACATTAGGTGTAAATCAAGTTCTGTAAATCTTTTTATAGTATCACAGGTGTGAAAAAAAAATTGAAGGAACAATTATCTGGCCAATATTTTTAGACCAATGGAAAATAAGAGGCTAATTATACTTTAGTTGGTACTTTTTGGTAGCCCTTTTATCTAGAGAAGATTGATTACCTGAGCAACTCAGGATGGAGTAGCCATGCTTGTTGACGATATTTAAGAACGTAAACAATTTCCAATGTTTGGAAATTTCAATCCGCTGATTGAAATGTAATAAGTTTGAAGAAGGTAATATAAAGTCTGTTATGTTCACTTTTATTTGATAATTAACTTTTTGTAGATGGTAGTTTAGTTCTTATTTTTAAGATACTTGCAAAGTTTTCAAAGCTCGTTATGTCTTATATTTATACATTAATCTCTTGTGTTTTAATGAATTACTTATTTCTTAGTTTTTCTAAGCTATTAGTAGTTTTTGCAATTTACAATTATTGCTTTTAATCCTCATAGTGGCTTATAAATTCATTTATATAAAACAAATAACACGCAATTTCATCTAAATCCATTTAATAATCATTGGTTCTATTAAGGTAGGGTTTAAATTATTATTAGTACCGTATGCGATTAACCAGTGAGTTTAATAAGACACACTTTCTATATTACATTATTCTGTGAATGACAATTTTCATTTTTACATTATTTTTATTTAATATCGGTTTCATTATTCTAAGGTTCTTACATTTTCCAAATCAAATCTTCAGTTTCATAGCCTTCATATGGTCCGAAAAATTAGTTTTTTAAAAAAATCATTTTCAATTATATTGTTTAAACTTTAACTGGAAGCAGGGTTTAAACTTGGACCTTAGGTAGGTGAAAGTCTTGCATACTGTAACTGTGCATGTAAATATCTAGATGGATACAAAATAGTGGTTTTAATTACAATTTTCAATAGTTGTCACCATTCTATTTTCTAAATAATTTTTTTTTTATATACAGTACTCCGATTACCATATTGTCGCCCAGGGCTATGGAGGAAAAGGCTTCAAGGTTGATCGGGATTCAGAAAAAAACTTGACTAAAATTTTACAGGAAGCTCAAAAAGAATGTAACAATGGACAGAGTGTACTTATTAATGCTCTTATTGGACGAACCAGCTTCAGAGAAGGAAGTATTTCTGTTTAAGGTTGCTGATTGATTAATCATTTAGATTTTCTGCTTAGAGATTGTAAATTATTAGGGCAGGCAGAAAATAATTATTGTATACAGTGTATACACTGTATACAATATATATATATTTTGTTAAATCATTTTGTAATGCTCATTCATTAATCATTATGTATTAATTTTTTAATAGCTTTTTATAATTATTGTTATATTCACTTTCATCTTAATTTATTTTGCTACCAGTATTTATTAATGAAAAAGGAAATAGATTTTTTATAAAAATGTAAAAATAATAAATTATCCCAAATATTTTTCAATACATTGATAAGTTATTTTGAGTTGTGAATTCTATTAAATGGACGCTATATTATATGGGCATGTTATTTTGGAGAATCCTCTTTAAGAGGGTTATTTTTTTTTTAAAAAAATACATATAAAGGAAAAAAACTTTGATAAGGCATTTGTCTAAAAATACATTTTGCTTCATATCAAACAATATGTGATCTTGTAAATGAAAGAGTAGATTTTTTAGCAGATTATAGTAGTGTTAATAAAAATGTTTTGTTTTGGATATATTTTCCAGATTCCACTTGATTTCAGCACCAATTTTTTAAAAAAAGAAAAAAATTTTTCTTATTTGCTTTTATAATGTCTTATCAAGAAAAATTCTGGAAAAAAAAATTATGTAAAAACAATAATTAAAACTGAAGAAAGAACACAAATGTCAGTTTATTTCTTATGATACATTGTTATTCATTTATGTTTTCTTAATTAATGCTTTTCTAACTTCAGACTAATTCTTTTAATTATAAATTCCAATAAATAATACAAGAATAAATCAAGTGTCCTGCTGTTTAGTTAATCTGAATATATATTTTTTAAATAATATTTATTATTTGTGAAAGTAAATTTCATTTTGGCAGGAAAAAAATACTGTTTAGAACAATAAAATATTCACAGGATAGGGATGGTGTCAAAAATTTAATATTTTTAACTGTAGGATACTTTGAATCTTACAAAATTTTGAAAATAAATAAAATATTTACCAATACTAAATAAATTTTTTCTCCTCCCTCCACTACAAAAATGTCTTGTTAAAATGCTAGCGATATTAATTATTTCCAGATTTTATTTGTAAAGATTACTAAATACTTCCACTCCTTACCCATCAGAATTCTTGTTAAAATGTTAGTGATATGAATTATGGACAAAAAATTTGTTTTGTATCAGCAAATCTATATTTAAAAAGCCAATACTCCCAAAATTTTATTTTAAGAATTTAGTTTCCTATGAATTTATAATATACTGTACGATTTTACACTTAAAGTATTAACCCTTTCTACTCCTATGTTGTTAGAATACCGACATGGATAATTTTACAGTTGTGCTTTGTCGCTATTATACCATCATTTTCTCTCTCATTTATGATATTCAATATTAATGGTTAAATAATAATTTTTTTTAACTTTCAATACTAAGAAAATATTTGTCTTTAATTATCCCAAATTATTTTAATAAATAAATTAAAATGATATTTATAGTATGGTAAACAAAATAATATAATTTTGTAAAATCCATAAAACATTTATTAGTTCATATTTTTATTTAGTAGATCAATTAGCTATCATTCACAATATGAAATAAATTTTCATTAAAAAAAAAAAAAACCTAAATAATCGATGTAAAGAATCTTTGATTAACCCTTTCCTCTCCAATTATTTTTATATACAGTATGGTTCTGTTATACTCAAAATTATTTTCAATTATTATAGCCTTTTTTTTTTTTTTACATGATTGCATCCCCTGATTTTAATTTTACTAATTTGAAGTATTTTTGAGTCTACGATTGTTGAATTGTAAAGAAAAAAGTCTTTATAATCGACATTGGAGTGCAACATAAATTTTTATAATGTTTAACTATTACGACTTTTGAGTGGAAAGGGTTAGTTTTCATGACTCCCGTGGGAGCATAATTCTGACTTTTATAATTTTTTAAATTGTGTTCTCTTAGTCAGCAAAATACCGACTTATTGCCATTCCTGATTTTACAAAGATTCCACAAAGCCCTTCCCGTCATTTATGTGTCTTAAAAACAATGGAAAAATCTTGTTAGAAACTACTGAATCAGAAATTCAGTGGAGTGGATAATGATCAAATATCCAAAAAATTTTATCTCATTATGTAACTTTAACATTATGAAAGCATTATACAAAAAATTAATTTAACAAAAAAATAGCATCGATGCTAAATTCTATAAAGCTTTTAAAACATGCTCACTTTGCCAAACGATAATTATTTGTAAGGTAGTCATATATTAATATATCAAAACTTTTACTGCTTGTTTGGAAGTTAGTATGCCAGAGTTTCTATATGAGTCGGCTCATCATTGAATCGCTGGTAATAATGACCATGTTTTCATTTTAATAAGTAAATTTAACAAAAGAAAAGAAAGAATCCTAGTGTTGTAATTTAGATTTTTGTGCCAAGTGTTACTTAATTTAAAATCATGATTGTTATTAACAAACATATTAGAATGTTTATTTAGATATATATTAGTATATATTAGTTAAAAGCCTGTTAAAATGATGGAAAAAATAAGAATAAGATCATGTTGGATCCTTTTTTGGTAATGGCTAAATTCTACACATTTATATATGTGTATTTTATAAAGGGCATTATTTAGCCATGTAAATTTATAAAGTGCACCATTTAGCCGTGTGTATTTTTAAAGGTAAGCAACATTGGCCATATTTACTTTACAGCCATAAAAAAAAAGTTGAAAAGTTGGTTTCTTTTATACAATTAAAAATAATTTTAGTGTCTGAAATTCAACTCGATTTCAGTCATTTCGATTGAAATTTAATATTTTAGGAGTCAAATTACAACTCAAAGAGAGAGAGAGAGACTCTGTTGTATATGTATAGCTTTTAGATTTTCTTTCTGTTATTCTATACAGAAGTTCCCAATTTATGCAAATTTAATTCACACATTTTTGAAAAACAGGAAGTATTACTATCATTTTCTGAAATACAGTAACTTGGTTACAAATTGGGAGAGCTACCTACACCCCTACAGTATCTTGCTCTGTTCATGGTCAATTTGTGAGAATTTTATTACATTCTTGTGAATCAGTTTAAAATGAAAAAAAAAATAAAAACATTTTTTTTTTCAATAAAAGTAACAATACTTGACATATCAAAAATAAATTATATATACATAAAAATATCATTGAAAAGAAAAAAAATCCTTACATTTCAATTGAATTCTTAAAACTTCTAATCTATACTATAGAAGTTTAGAACCTGAGACATTTCTGGTGTGAGTTGAAGCTTTACTAGTAATCTACATTAGAATTTAAAACTTTTTTAATTATTAACGTTTTAGTTTAAGCTGATACTTTTTTTTTTTTTAAATAATTGACTATTTGTAGTTACTTACTGTAATCAACGTGTGTTGGTATAAACTTATAATTACTCATAAACATCAACTCACATTAATCAATAACTTGAATTAAATTTGAATGAAATTAAAACAGAAAAAAAACTCTCTTAAAAAATCTTGATTTTTACTGACTTGAACCAGTGACGAAGGAAGATCGAGTTGGTCATCAAGTCTGCCCGCTTGACCAAGCTTTGAAGAGTTTTATACTTTTTTTTTTATATACTTTTAAAATTAGCATTTAAGCCAGAAAAAAAAGCTACAGTAACTAGTTTTTTTTTGTTTTTTTTTACCAAAGGATAGAGATGATGCTAATTTGTTTGAGATTGATTTGATTTTTTTAATGGTTTGTTATTGTTCTGGTTTTTGTTCTAAAAATGGGGAATATACTGTATATATATTATCTAAGCTTAAATATTAACTTATAGGGATGAATATAATAAAGAAAATACAATAATTTTTTTCATCATTCCCTTAAGAAATAGCTTTAACATTTTTTATGGCAAAGATATGTAGGATTTTCATTAATTTGATTTACACACTATTTTCTAGGAACAGAAATGTGCATAAATTGAAAACTACCTGTGTTTAACTTCCCGATTCTAATTAAATGTATTTATGCCACTGTATTATTAAATAAGTTTGTCATTTTTAAGTGGAGAATACTATTGAATTTCCATATTTATTTACCTGATGTTAGATTTTTCAAACACAGGTAAAGAATCTGGAGGTGAACATACTGTACATGAAAAAAAGTTAAATTTTGACACCATCCCTTCAAAAAAAAATTTTTTATTTATAATTTTATTTAAGAAACTACAGAGATGGTTTTTTATTTGTAAAATGTTTTTAAATTTATTTTATTAAATTCCAAAAATTTATAAAAAAATAAATTGGTAGAGTTTGGTGTATTTTTTGACTGCATTAAAAAAAAAAGTAATTGCCTCAAAAAATGGCTTATCTGTAGATCATTTCCTTCATCAGGTAACTGGCTATTGAACAGACTAATTCTGAGAAAATATATGTAGCAATCACCGATAGAAATCTCATAACTTCTGACAGCGCAGTGAATACAAAATCTAGATGGGGGGGGGGGGGGGATAAACAGCTGAGAGATAAATATTAGTGAAATATGAATTAATATTTAAAGAAATATGCTAATTTTGAGTTGGAGGAATATTCAATCAAAATTATATAAAAATGAAATACAGTAGAACACGATAACTCAGTTGTAACATCATAATCTACTGCAGGATTTAAACAGATTACTGTCAATCCAGAAACACTAACAATGTTTATTCTTGAAGCAGGATTTTTAGTATTTTTTTTTAATTCTGAAAGTTTTTAGTCCTTTCTTTCAATTAAGATGCCTACTGCGAGGACACATAAGCCATGGATCCCATGGCAGATAGTGTTGCTACAGTAGATAGAAGATTATTGTTTCTCAATGTTCAACATCCTATGATTGTTTTGATTAGTTTATAAAAACTTATTAATTTGATTATTTATCATAGTAGTTATACTATTTACCAACTGATACGGATGCATTTCATTATTTTGACAATTTTTATGGCTGCTTACTGGTTGGATAATTCAGTGCTGCGTATATGGAAAAATAAATTTTGCAGGCACAAAGATCGATCACTATTTAAAACACTAATTTAAGGAGCTTGGAGGAGAGGCTGTAGCCCTTACCCATTGTCTGTACAACTGTTGCCTATTCATTATTGTATTGACTTTTTTTAATGCTTGCTATAACTTTTGTTTGACATTCTTATTTTTTATTTTCTTATGTTTACTAATTTATTGCACAGCGACATTGGTTTTACAATCCCGAAACATAACATTTAGTCGCATTTGTATATTATGCTTAATCAAGATTCTTTGATATCAGGTGTATTCCCTGCTTGTTAATTTAAATGCTTCACTGAAGATTTATAATTAGTTCATAAACTGCCTCATAGCATTTCGTCTAAGAAAGCTAGGTGTTCAATTCTGATATAAATGGTACCTGATTCCTTCTATGAAATTTGAATCTATTAGTAATTACATTTTTTTCTTGGTTTATGCTGTATAACACAGTTGTATCCCCATCTTGATATAGTCTTCATGGTATCATATCCCTTATTTGATCTATTATGGCCATCTTGATGCAGAAATGTATGATTTTTTTTTTTCACATACTCTATTTTATGCTAAAACTACTACTACTTTCTCCAACCGTTACAATTTTTTCTGAGGTTTCCTATATCATCCTCATTGCAATTGTAGTATCCCGAGTGGCTGAAATAATATAGAATAAACCAAACATACAAATCCATATTTATTAAAAATATAGCTGATTTACCCTAACTACAGCCAACATGGCATTTTTCTATTATCCCACCTTCTTTGACCTCATTCTCAAGCTAGGACTGACTAATCTATTCCTAACAGCTAGTCATAAATGAGTCCAAATATATAAGCTTTGATAAAAACAATCTTAACTGAAAACAACAGACTACAAGATTCTTTAGGTTGAAATTAATTTTCATTTTGATATGGTGTCTACTATCAAATCAACACAATTTTTTTTTTAAAAAAAAATTAAACATTAATGAATTTACAAAAAAAATAATAAATTATGAATTCTTATTTACTTCATGCTAATCCAACAATTACTGGAACAACATCCAATTAAAAAATTTAATTGAATTTTGTTGCCTCACTTGATTTTTGGCTTTATATCAGCATTAGGCCTCATGGTGGCCATCTTAAAATACTGTTTAATCATTCCAGAGGGTACAATTTTCACTACCATAATAATTTATATTATGATCAAAGAGTGAGCGTCTTTTCTTTCACTCATACTCTAGCAATATTTTATTATCTTCTATTACGTGATGTGTCAATGTTAGCAGATTGACCATTAAGGAGGCCATAAAACAAATGTGCTTTCAACAGGTTTTTTCTTTTCTTGAGCAGTGCTGTTGCTCTTCATTGAATTTAAGGCTCTTATTTAGCGTGTGTCTTTCAGACTTTGTCATAGAAAGGGGATATTACAGTATTTTCTTAGTCAATAATTCAGAAAAATGTTCATCATAATGTATTTAATTATAAATTCATATTTGTAAACTAAAATATCTGCCATTTCTATGAGTGTCACCATTTTTATTACGTTCTGTTTGTTCTATATAAAGAGTTCTCAAATAGTTAATGATATGCGAGAATACGAAGAAAATTTTTTTTTTTTAAATTGTAAGTATTTAGAAAAGGCTTCATTAGTTCGTAGGCAAGATTACACATTATTGATCCACTTCCCATCTGGTTCCATCCAGATGTTTATCATCAATATGATTTAGTAGGCATTCCCTAACCTTAACCCCCCCCCCCTCCCCCCACTGATCCATAGAAACTCAAACCCTAAGTCAATAGGTGTGTCACTCTATGCTCAACTTTAAACATTAAAACAAACATTAGCTAAAATGTAAAGCTCCGGTGGTCCAGTTCTAGGCTGTTGATGGCGGAACTAGTGCGTATAAGAAGCCGGTGCTGGAAAATGGCAAATTTTCTTTCGCTATCAGTACTCACCGAGGATTTTTTCTCTTTCTCTTAGAAACTCGGGAATCAATAAAGAAATGGATTTACTCTGGACATTTGAATATAGAACACATTTATACTGCAAGTTTTTTTTATTATTGATAAATTATGTCTAGATGGCAGATATATTTGGTGGAGGAGGGGAGGGCGTGGAGTGTCAGAAAACTGTAATTCAGCTGTTTGTAAATATTAAGCAATCTTCTACAGTTTCATACCCCGTGCGTTATGAGCTGCTATAACCCAAACATATGTTCACTTTTGCTTGATAATTTGATAATGGTTTGTCCCATATCTACTGTCTGTTTCATTATTTACAGTGGATTTGCAACATTTGGAAACTATTGCTTTATGTGATGTAAAAATATTCAAGAACAAATTGCAAAATGCATTTTAATGGAAAAATCAACAAACTTTAATGTTATCATATCACAGCTAACATACACAATCTTGTACTTGAGGTTTAAAAGTTTCCTAATCTCGCATTTTTTTTCTTCAAATTATTATTCTACAATGAAAAACCAACAGATGGCACAGAAAAAAATGTAGTCCACCTTACTTAAATGACCCTTATAAACCAAATGACCACATGTTTAAGATGGATTAGTGTAATACTCTGTATACTCAAGTATTTTTATACAGTATATAACTTTTACAAAGTAGAATATAATATCTAGCAATATGGGAGCGGTTGCTGTACATTTGTACTCCATTGCTTTTAAATTTTAATTTTTTTACTCAACAGTTTACTCAGCTGTTGACAGATATATTTTATAATATAATTGTAATGTTTTGCTAGCTTTAGACATCAACATTATAATATGAATGGAATGTATTGCCTTAAATATTGCTTAAATACTGATTATTTTAACCAGCTACAAGTTATAAGAAGTTACGTCTGTACATGAGGTAAAATTAATGTATATTCAACAAAATGTCAAATATTTCCAAAATGTCAACAGCTACCTTTAAATAATATCATGTCTCTTCAAATCACCCTATTTATAATAATATACAATGTCAGAGGCATAATAATCAACTTTTAACAAAATATTTGGCCACAAAATAGAAATATTCAATATATATCATTAATGATGGACCTGACTGGTTTTGCACAGATTAATCACAACTGATAGACTTTCTAACAGATTTTTACATTTGAATAGTTCAAGAATAATCCTTTATGTTAACTGGAGATTAATAAATAATGCGCAACTTAAAGTATTTGCGTGTTTAGATTTGCTAATTTAATTGAAAATGTTAATACCCCTTATGCTTTACTCTGAAGCTAAACCACTTTGAGAGATTGCTTTATAACCCTGTGAGTATTGGTTTATAAAGTACTGTATTTCCTGCCACCAGGAGGATTAGAGTGGCATAAGCTATTTGGAATGTTATTGTACTGTTTTAATAAAGAGATGTATCCAACTCTGGTTTAGAACTACTACCAATATCCTAGAACTGATTCTTCATTATTTTGCTTCTTTGTTTTCTGAGTAAGTCACGCAGAGTTTGACCACCTTCCCAGCCAGTATCAAAGTCGTCTTCTAAAAAAAAAAATAAAGAAAATGTTTAATACACAATATAATAATTTTTTGCTATAGTCTTGGTATATTATGTAGGCCTCGTTAAACTTTAATAATAATATTGTTTCCCATCATTTTTGACGGCTTTTTATACTACAATAAACTTTGTTAAACTTCAATTCTAAATGGTGAGGTATTGAAAAATCAAATGCTAGAATAGCACCCATTTTAGTGTTAATTTCTAATCAACTGTTCCAAAACAGCCTCCACTTTAGATGCAATTATAACCCTTTTTTTAAAAAAAGAACAATAGTGAAAAAAAAAAAGGTCCAACACGTTTCATATTAGACAATTTCATTTTACCGGACATTAGGATTGAAACAAAAGGGGTGTTTGTCTTCTGTGAAAGACAAATTTTGATTGGTTCATTTTGGATAATTCTCCATCATGAGGCTTAAGGAAAATACCAACTAATACAAGTATCGATTGCTATGAAATATTCCTGTTAATGGTTCATGATCTGTATAAAGTATGAAAGAATGGCCAAAAATTAATATAACTTTTTTTATGGCAAAGGTTATACTGAGTGCTTCCTTGTTTAGTTGGTAGTAGTTGCTTTCAACTTTAGCCAGTGAGGGCGGGGGGATGCAATTGCAATGACAAACAGATCTTTAAATGTTAAATATTTCAAACTTGGACTGATATATTGCTCTTTCTCTGAGCTCTTTCCGTTATGAAATAATTTATTATACACAGCCTTTGTGTATTAGTTTATGTTTACATTTATGAACTTAACACATCAGAGATTACTTTTAAAATTCCCAATAAAATTTAATGAGGATAAAAGTTTTATAAGATTAAAACAAAGATAGCATTTTGCTTCTATCTAACGGTGATTTTTTTTTTACTAATGATTATTTTAAATTTTACGTCAATGCCTTTTTAAAATGTGTTTACGTTAGCCATTTAGGAAATATAAGGATAATACGTTTAATACAAAATTATTTTTTAACGTTTTAATTTAACGTTAAATTTTTAACGTTAACTTTTAACTTAGTGTTAACATATTAATATTAGTGTTTTAAGTTAATGTTTTGACTTAATGTTTTAACTTAACGCTAACTTATTTACTTATCGTTATTTTTTATTTAACGTTAACAGTTTGACTTAATTTTTTAATTTAACGTTAATGTTTTAACTTAATCTTAACATTGTTACTATGCAAAATAAGCATTTACAATTCATGGTTTGTGACTTTAGTCTTACTCTTTAACATGCTTTTTTTAAAAATGATGCACGGATTATCCACTTTTAAAAAATAATGGGTTTTAAATTAGATATAAAATGGGATGACAGGAAATAAATTAATTTAAAACAATTTGAGAAAATAAATTATAGTTGGAAAACAAAGTATCAATTATATAATAATAATTTAGGCTATAGAATGAATGAAAAAAAAAATGACAAAGAAAAGGGACTTATAATGGGGGGGGGGACATTAAATTAATAAAATGTATAGTTGGCATTTTTTATCATTTAAAAATAATATATGCCATAGGATTTAAAAAAAAAATAGATACAAACAAAAAATACAATATAAAATTTTAAAAATGTTTTCTGAGAATACATACAGTAACTAAGTTACTGTATATAATGAAGCTTATATACCATGCATGTGCGATTCATTAAGTATGTATGGGCTATAGTAGTGTAAACTATATAATCATTCAATAGGCTATACTGTTTATTAGAAAAATACTATGCCAGAATCCT
>PXIH01S0002447.1:9970-22689 GCA_003024985.2 Euperipatoides rowelli | reverse complement strand
TTGTAGACTATTTCATTACCTTTATAATGGTGTATAATACTACTTGTTTACATAAAAATTTATTAATTTTATAAGACATTAAAAAAAAGGTTAAAATTATCAAAATAGTGGAGATAAATTGGCACAAAGCTAACATTTTTGTTAGATGGGAAGGGGTTAATACTATTTTTGTATCACAATATAATCCCTTGAGTCTTTTAAAAAAATTAAATCGAGTTATATACAGAAGATCCTAAACAAAAAAATAAAATTTCTTCCCTTTAAAACAAAATTAATAAAACTTTGAATTATTTTCATTTTTTTTTACTATAATGTATTTTCTTCTTATTTGATTTACAATTACATTAAGCTGTATTCATATTTAAATTTATTAATATAAAAGATTAATATGCACCTAACTAGTTTTGTATAATTAGTAAACTTAGATATAACTAAATAATTAATTAATTACAAATATAATCTATCCATATAGCCCAAGGAGGTTTACCTCCTTGATATAGCCCTATAACTTGATGTCCCGTTCTCACAAGCAATAACATTGCCACTTAATAAATCTCTGGGGTTATTACTTTCAATATATTATAGACCTTAAAGTTTGAAATTATTATTTCTCCCTCGCCCCCCCCCCCCTTCTCCCTGTCCTATTTTCTTGCACAGGAATGTGGAAAAAGAAAATATACTTTTACAACTGAACTTTACAAAAGATAAATCATTTGGGTCTTCAAACTCCAGCAAGTTCTGCTGAAGGGTCATCATACCAAATTGTTTAAATGTGCAGTAAAAAAAATAGCTTAGACTTTATGAAAATATAATAGTTTTGAGTTTTGTAATTATATTTTACCTCGTTCTAGTTCTACTTTTTCTTGAGGTGAAAGAGGAGGTGGAGACAAGGGTCTTGAGCGTGGTGAGATAGGCCTCAAATGAGATTCATCATGGAGTCTTGGTGAGACAGGCCGCAAGTCCTCTCTAGAATTAGATAGTTCTAAATCTACAAATAATAAAAATAAAATGTTAGAGAATGCTTTTTTTTAAATTTTCCTTTATGTTATAGCATAGAGGAGAGTGTGTAGGCACAAAAAAAAATAAAAAATCAATATTTAAATTCATTAAAAGATCAAAATTTTGAGTCCTTTGTAAATAAGTTCATTGCAGGGAAATCTTTAATACGCTAAGAAACATAAAGAATGTTCAATGTCACATAAAGCAAATATGAACAATGTTCACGGCATATCACTTTCTATAAATGAATACTAAAGGGGCCGTATACTTCATTTATAAAAATGTTCTTTAATTGATTTCTCTGTCCTGATATACCAATAAAGCTTATTACAACCACTTAATGTCCCTTATTGACATATTTGTCCATTAAATAATAAAGCCATTATAATGAATAAAATCCATTTGAATGTGAAAGTGGTTTGAATTTTTATGACAGATTAGTTGGCAATATACAGATTAAAAGAAAAGGCTCCTGAGCAAAGTTTCTCTTAAGTAAAACACCATCAACATCTACTGTGCTGTAGATATGAAGATTTTTTTTTAATTTTCAAAATTCCTTCTCCCTCCTCCCCCCCCCCATCCCATTAAAGAAGTAACTGTTTTGTTACATTACACAAAAGATTATTTTCTTTGATTGCTTCGATTTTGTCTAACCCTATTTCTAAAAAGGCCAAAATGAGATTGAAAGGTCAGAAGACTTTTTTTTCCTACCCATTTTCATTTTTTTGTAAAATTAAAAGCTATTGATATGCTGACTGGATATCGTTTTGTTAGTTTCGGTCAGTAATACTGCTGACCGCACGAGGGTAACCTACTCCCTAGGGTTACCAACCCGAACAAAATATTTTGATAAGCTTTTTTTTTGGTTGTAAGAAAAAAATGGCAAAGAATCTATATAATCTATATTTTCATTCAAAAAATCTATATAATCTATATTATTCATTATAGATATTTTGATAACTGCTAAATATGTTTTATTATATTGTGCAGAATTGTGCTTCTAGCGCAATTCTAAACTAAAGGTATAATGCATTCTATTATTAACTGGAAATCTCCAAACCCGAAGAATTTTCATAAAAACAAGGAGCCCGGAGAATGATTACTAAACCCGAATTCTCCGGGTCAAAATGATAGTATACCAACCAGGTTATGGGCAACACACTATGGCTCGCACCAAATGAATTTTAACCAGACAATGAACAAAACATTTCACAGACCAGACAAAAAGTTTATTATTGATCAGTTAAATTCACCATCTTCAAATATGGCGGCCAATGAACAGTTTATCAATTTTTAATTCCTTAATTCTCAACTAATTTTTAAATCCAAAATATGTAAAATGATCAAGAAGCCTACTAAATAATATGCCAAATTTTCAAAATAGACTTATTTATTTATTTCTTCATGAATGGGATGATAGTTTTTTTTAAGCGAAATTAAACTAAAATATAATTCTATGAAAAAAAAAAAAATCATTCAAATGAGTTTTTTTCCTGAGAATTTTTATACAATAAAAAATATAATAAAAATGAAATTCTTTTCACTTCATTTTCATTAAACAAATAAGCCTACCCTTAAATGGTAAATATGTCACAAATAGTATCACAATCACTTTACACCCTTTAGTTTAAAATAAAATAGTAGTGTCGAAACACTTTTTTTCATTGTTTAACAATGGACACTATTCTTGATACATGAAAATTCATAAAATCACTTATTGTGGCGATTTCTGTTCTAGATTATATAGTCAACTAATCTGAATGAATTAAATATAAAGATGATAATATGAGTTATCCTTATATACAGTAATTTTTAATTATGATTTTATAAGTGAACTTGAAGTGTGTAAAAAAAAAAAAGATCAAATCATCATCTTAGTTTGATCGTACCGGTACTCTAGTGGAGATTAAATGACTTCCTTATTCTACCACATAATAATTAAGCAGATAATACTTTTATTAAATTATTTATTCATAATTATTATTTTTATTTATATTGTAAATAATTAAAAGTATATGCTATGATTTTTTTTTTAAACATGGGAGAAAAAAAGTTGGTATATTTTTTTTTATTATCTTTGAAACATAAAAAGTTTATATTTTCATTGTATGTGACCTTTAAGTTTACAATACGCCAGTGACATACTTAACTTGAAATTCTTGAATATTACTTTAAACTTTGTTATTGGCTTTTTATTTTATTTCTCCTTTTTTTCATTAATTCACAAATTTATGAAATGTTTATTTCTAAATAAGCTTTATATTATTATTGCTTTCTTAAAACTAATTCTAAACTGTTTGGAATCTTTTATTTTATTCATTTAATAATACTAATTTATCAACTGAGTCATTAATAATGAGTCATTAATAATGAGTCAATAATAATGAGTCAATAATAATGTCATTCACTAATAACATTCTGACTCCTTTTGTGGTTTTTAAACATATGATTTTGTGTTCGATTCTAGTTAATTTAGTGGCGGCCATGAATAGTTTGCTCTTTTCTTAGGAGTGATAGAGTGAGAGTGCTATCGTGAGTCATTCAGGATGAACGAATCATTCAAAAATATCCATCACTTTATTCTAATACAACTACCGTGACTCTGATTACTTCATGAATCTCAACAAAACACAAGATCTCAGATTGTGCAGGTTAGCATTTATTTTTAGTCACATGAACGAAATGGATAGTAGTTTTATGTTTTTACTAGTCCTAACCTTATCCTAACATGAACCAGGGCCACCCATACAAGTTGTGGGCCCCCTAAAAACATTTATTCTCTCCAATAAATTTTTTTTTAATAAATCATATTTATTCCTGAAGTAGAAAAGTACAAATAGGAAAATAAAAGTATTACAATATAGTTAGTAAAATGAACATATAAAATGCAATTGACTATTAATATTATACGTAATGCTTAATATCTCCAACTTGCCCATCTACGAATAAAAATTAAAAATCAGTCCAAGGTCTTTAACCTTCAGACTCCCTCCTCTCATGTAGTTCCTGTCTCCCCCCCCCCCCCATGGATAGTCCTTGAATCCTAACTCCTACTACATAATACAGGCATAGACACCAAGTTTTTAGACTGACAGCACATACTTGCCCACATTTAAGGTATACTGGAGGCATATTCAATGTTGCAATGGCAAACAGATAGTTATTTATTTATTTATTTAATCTAAAAGTTTAAGCCTTAGCTTATACAGTTAGTTTCATTATAATCTAAACAAACTTAACATACTGTATAAAAAATGCACAAAACAGTTACAAAACATTTTACAAAGATTTTTCTCTTTTTCCCCTCCCCTTTCTCTCCCCCTTTTCCTTCCCATCTCCCTGTCCTCCCTCCCCCACCAATTTTTCTTCCTCTCCTTTTTAACCTATCCTACTCTCTCCCCTATCTTTTCCCCATCTACTCCTCCCTACATCCTCTTTACCTTTGTACATAATAACCTCAAAATTACAATTAAACTAAAAATAATGCAATCTTTTAAAATTTATTTAATTTCTAAAGTTCTATAAGCAAAAGTCGTTCAGAGAATGAAGCAAACTGATATTTTAAATTGTTAGTGACCAATTAAAAAACGAATTGACAAAAATTCAGACAGCAAGAGTTTATTTATTTTTTAACTGATGGCATAAATCTGCCATCAGTTGATAACAACTGATGGTATTTAATACATCTTGCTTTGTATTTGTCTTGTTGCCAACACTAGTGTCGAACACTGTAATAAGTAATTATGCCCCAACCCTATGATAATCAATGGGTGCAATAATTTTGTTTTTGAAAATTTTTAGGCAGAGTACTAATGTAGATTGAAACATGCACAGTGTGTGTGGTAGTCAAGCTTGAAATATACCGTGGGAAATTAAATGCTGCCTGTATTTAGGCGCTTAACAAAACAACAAAAACACAACTGCGTTTCAATTTACTATTTTGATTATCTCGTTCAAACAGCTTATTCAGGAAATTGGATAGGCTACTTAATTGTTTGGTCAGAATACTGCAGTTTATAATTTTCCGAGAATTAAAAAATTTACAAAAATATTTTTTTTTTAAAAAAAGAAAAAGAAAGATTAATCAATTATTAATTTAATAATCAATTTCTTTTTATTGCCAGATAAATATTGATCCATCTCCAAACCTAACAATAAAAAAATATTAATTTATAGGATGTGTTATGTAATAAAAAAAAATAACAGTAGCCTAGAGATATTCTATTTTTTATAAATTCAAATAGCAAACAATTGTTGAGATTTATCAAATCTTGAGAGTTGTTGATATTAGATAAAACTCATGTAAACCTACTGATAAGAATTTCTGGTATTTGATTTTCAATACTAGAAAACCTCTTAAAATAGAGGCTTTACCAGAAACATGATAAATATGTGGTCAAAGATAGCCAATTTTTTTTTTGGCTGTAATTGTTAGAAAGATAATACATGTATACTACTTTTATAAACTAATTTTTTAATAGATTAAATATGAAGAGTTAAGTAATTTATTTTTAAATGATAAAGTAAAGAATAAATTAACATTGTAAATAAAAATAAAGCTTTCCTAAAACTTGTTTGTATTTATAAAATAATTCTTTTATACTGTATATTATATATAGTGAGAGTTACAGCATTTGGACAATTGGGAATAATGTAATTTTTGTATGGGAGACTCACTGGGAACAATAATCTTTCTGTCATTTTTAAGAGATTTTAAAGTTGTAAAATGCTAATACCATTAATAAAAAAAAATATAAAGATTAATGGATAAGGTAAAAATAAAAAATGACTAGTATTTAGAGTACCAAGCATAAGATACTTTACAAGTATAAGCTAAGTTGTTACAGTATACACTGTATATATAAGAATTGAGATTTTAATATTAACTTGATAGGATGGTATTCAAATCCTAGTTCTAACAAGAAAAACTGATTTTCACTTTTGTTGTTTAGTCCAAAACATACCATATACGAAATGTAGCCGCTGTTCACATACCCAAGGGTTCACATGATACTTGCATTTATTTAAAACGTGGAGATTTAAGTGTAATAATTTTTACCTAATCTAATTTTAGGATATTACTGATAATTTTGTGAGATGGTAACTTGTGGGATAGTTTAATGTATCTGCCTGACTGGTATCTGAAAGCAAATTATTATGGTAAATAATTAGGTGTGATTTTAATAGCAATGCCAAAGGATATAGACTAGTAACTCTATTGTATTTTCTAGACTTAAACTAAACTATGAAATGGGAAGTTGATAGCCTATTTGGACTCAATTGTTAAGTTAGATAATATTGGCTAATATTTTTTTACCAGCAAATCTTTTTTTTTTTTTTAAGGTATTCTCTATAGTTGTCGTAGTCACACAATTAATTAATTTCATGCCAGTAAAAAGATTTATATGGATGTTAGACTTCAAGAATAAAAAGGCCAAGATAACTGTTGTTTATGATAGCCTATTCTATGGCTTATACTTTATTTGCCCAGCAAAATTGGATGGAGTATTCTTTCTCTAGATTGAAATATTATTCAAAATTTTCTAATATAATCTTAAACTACCCAGCCATGTGTTGCTGGAAAATTTTATATGATCATTTCTTTAGAAACTAATTAATATTATTTATATTTGTTTTAATCTCTACATAATGTTAAAGGGCTTAATTGTCCAATTCTTGGAATGAATATTTTTTAATTTATTAAGTCCTTCTGTATGTGCTAGATAAATTAGTTTGTCTTTAAGTAATTATTTTAATTATTTTATGGCATCCAATTTTTCAGTAACTGTGGTAGGATTGTAAGGTTTTTTATTTTCCATGACTCCATAGTCAATAATATTTGCTTAGTTCAATTACACAGAACTTAATACATTTTAAAAGTTATAAAAACAAGTAATAAGCCGTATTGCATATCAATACTTTCCTGGGGATGACAATCATTACAATATTATAATTAACACATTATAAATAATTATATATCTTTACTTCTAAAAAAATATAACTTTTTTTTTAAAAATTTACTGTTTTTGCCCTTAATTCTCGATGGACATTATCTTCTCTATTCATCTTTTGTTTCTCCTGCAGTTCTTATATAATATTTTACTCACTTCCTGCACCATATTGTGTCACTTTTTTACTTTAATCTTGTCCTGCACTAGGTATATCCTGTGACCATTCTCCATTCCCACATTAATGTTACCATCCCCATTTTCTCTTTTAACTCATCAGGCATCCATTTTCAATATAATTGCTTATCATTATCTTTTCCTTTACTTCTGTTTCTCTCATTTTTGCCTCTCCTGCAGTTCATTTTATTTCTGTGTTTTCCTATATCTGATGGTCACATTTTAATTTTATTTTCCTTCCAAACATCATCTTAGTTGGGGTTTTCTCAATTTGTGCGGTGTACTGAATTTCTATAATCCAATAAATATTGTTGCATTACCGTACCTGTCCTATATATACTTTTCCCTCAATATGCATTTCATTTCCCATTTGGAAAAGGTTAATCCAATTTTCAACTAATCTGTTTGATTTAGGAATTACAGTATATTGTGCAGTTAATATTTGAATAATTCTATTCATCTTTAATAATGTTTTAAAATAATTTGAAGTAAACTGTGGGCCATTGTCAATAATCACTCTGTTAAACATTTTTTATATCAAAAATTATTGTCGATCAATAATTATTTACATGGCAACAACCCAAAGTTTTACTCAGTGTCCTGGATGTATATATGCAATTGGACTATTCTACCATTTTCATATGTGTTGGGCTTACTGTTCCCAGTTCATATTCCAAAGAATCACATTCGTTTTTCTTCTGTTTTCATTGTGTTAACACATTACCAGTTGTCAAAACCTTTTACCATTTTGAATGTGCGTTTATCAAAGTATCATTTTATCTCTTTTCGTACTAATTGAATCAGTTATTGTATAAAGGAAACAAGTCCAAATTTTCCATATCAAACTGAAATATACATTTTATAAATTTCAAGTCCACTCATCAATGAGTCTATAAATGAATCTTGTTTAGCCAAAAATGGTGATGTGATGTNACTTTAAAAATCCCATTTTTTGTATGAAGGTAACATGTNCAGGACATGTTTCCTTCATACACTCAATTCTGGTGCTGCAGTTGGCCATAAACAAAAACTTTTTCAGAAATGTATGCACCCATAAACATTTTAAAATTCTTGAAAAATAAAATATAATTATTATTCTTTATTATCATTAAGAAGATTATTAGGCATCATGGCCGCATCTACACACCCACGAAGTATGTTTCTATAATAGAAAAAAAATAGTATTTTTTTTTTCTAAAATACTAAGAAAATGAACACTCCTTTCATAGTAAAGATAGTTAATACTGGAGATATGTCATGGTGACCTAAATACTTTAAACATTAAAAATAAAACTTGCATGAATATCACTATCAGGCAAAAAGACTTTTAGTGAGAGTTTTGCTGTATCGAAATACAAACATTTAACTTACAAAAGTCAAAGTGCAATATACTGGCCAGAGAATACATTGAGGATCTTTGCACAAACAAATTTCATTTCTCAAAGAACACAGAAAATCCATCACAGGCAAATGAGCATGCATAAAATGCAAAGATTCCCATTACAAGTGCCAAACTGGATGATGTGGCAAAAATGTTTAAGTATATTCCTCTAGAACATTAAGAGTTCTTCACACAATTTCAGGAATGGCCTTCAGCCAGGATTCAATAGGACTCTGAAATGTTCTGAATAATGTGTATATTACTTAAGATTAAAAAATAAACATTGTTATTTAATTATTCTTTATATTTTCTGCATGAAAAAAACAGCTTAATTATATTTGTTTTATAAAGGAAACAAGTTCACTAGACAAAAATAACAACAGCTAGTGATCTATTAATAAAAAATAATTTTTAATTACCGGTATACTAAACAACTCAGCTAACCAGTTCTTCAATTCATCTGAAGAGTTAAAGTAAATCAGGATTGGCATTTTGAAGTTAGTTTTTTTTCCGATTTTCTCAGAATGGTCTTCTATGGACTTGTTACCTTTATACAATAACTGATTCAATTTGAATATTGGATTAATTATTGTAGACCTACAGTATATATTTTTTATAATAATTTACTAAGCCAATAAAAAGCCTTTTACTGCACTACATGACTGGTGCATCATTTATTGCTTATATTTTGTCTCAACTTGTATGCAGGCCTTTATAAATTGTATAACACACATAGGTTATTCTTTCTATCACAATTTGTTTACAAAATTTTGTTGTTCTTGCAATAGTTTTACATGTTCACATCATTTCATTTTAACAGTTAAAACAAACCAACTCCATAACTTTTGCATTACATTTTTCATCAGCCCTTTGAATTTTGATGGTGCTGATGATTCACCAAATGGTATTCTATTGTATTTAAATATAATTTTATGAGTTTATTCGTGACTACCTTTTTTATTCCTCTTCTACTTCTACCTGCTCATAAGCATAAATAAAACTAATTTTCTAAATTTGTTCCCTTCCCCCTTGAAGTGTTCAATTTTCTCTGCAAACACTATTTTTCATCTGTATCAATATTTTTAGTTTTATCAGTCTATTTCTGTTTCCACCTTTTATTTCATAGCAAAATTATTGGTCTTGATTTATAAAATCTTGGCATTGCCATACCTACTATTAGTGTTTTGAATTCATATTCTGCTTTATCAATATGCAATACTTCACAAGGTACAGTACAAAGTACTCCTCCTGTGTGACAATACATTAAAATAACAGAATTAATGCATTATAAATAATAGTACACTATAGACTAGGAAAGGGTTCTAGGTTCAAACTATCTGGTAATTTATTAAAGATCATACAAAATAGATTTTTTTAATGATTTAATTTCAAAGAATATTACTAAAAAAATCATTTCCCTTGATTAACTCCTCCATTCCCCCCCCCCCCAAAAAAAAAAAGTTACTGGTATTAAAAAATGAATTAATGCATAGGTGTCATATAAACAATATTTTGAGTTTGAGATAATTTGTTGATGTCATTATCAGAAAATCCTCTCAAAAATATATAAGAAACATATTGATGAAGTAACACACTATGACAAATTCGTTTTTTATTTTTTTCTGTTACATTAGCTCATGCATGCAAAGAATTAGCTGTGTTATCTTTGCAGGCTGCTTTATAGTAACTGGATCTCAGGTGTAAAATTTTCCAACAGCCCCAAAACTTCCAATTATTGGCCGGTTTGCATTCTATCTGTGGTATAGTGCGATAGATTATGCATTACTTATTTTTAAATATGCTTTAAAAGGTTAAATATCCTTTAATTTGATATTATATTCATGTTGGAGTTAGGGTCAGGGTGCAGTTGATAGAAATTGTCTAATATGCTGAAGACAAATGTTACATCTGAGATCCAGATGCTTTAACACTAGCAGACTTCATAATAGGGATTTTGTTATTCATTAGCAAATGTCATATTAACATGATTTGATCGATCACAGGTTGTAAACATTGTGCAAAGCGATTAGCTCTCCATGTTTTATTTTGCATGTGTGTGTGCTTTTTGTGATTTAAGAACACATACACACATGCGTCATTCCAGTGAGCTTTATTTATTTGTACATGAGATTTCTGGGGCTGTGATGATGTAGGTTATCCCAAGGGGTTTGTACCTGCTATTTGTTTATTTTTTTTTTAGTTGATTACTTCCATTTATGATGTCACTTCTGTTTATGACATCACTTCCGATTCAGGGTAGTTGATGTTACTTGTGGTTATAATATCACTTCCAGTTATGATGTTACTTCCGGTTATGACATCACTTCCGTTTATGATGTCACATCAGTTAACACAACACTTCTGCTTGATGATATCCCTTCCGGTTCCTATCAAATATGGTATATCATTTCCAGTACTCAATATATTTTTCTTAGTCCTAAGTATTTAGGTAATTGTATTTCATCACCCTTTCATCTGTTTTATATGAATGTATCGTACCGGTACCTCCACCACAGAAAATAATTTGTTACACACAAATACAACCTCTTTATGTTGAATTGAGTGTTCTACCAAAAATTAAATTTATTAAAGGTATACCTGAAGAGCTTATTGGTAATAGCAAATGATTATCCGAGCTTCATCGTATTAGATAATTCAGTGGATTACTACACTGAAGAGAGTCATATTACATTATTCACTAGAGGAAGCCACCACAGAAATCTCAGTGTTATCCTCATTATACAAAATCTATACTTCAAAGATTTAAGTCTATCAGTTTAAACTCCCACTATATTATTTTATTTAAAAATCCTTGTGATAAGAAACAAATATTAACTTTCGCTTCACAACTCAGACATGGGAATATTCAATAAGTTAAAGATTTATATGAGGATGCTACTTCAAAAACGTATGGGTATTTTAATTATTAACCTTGCACTGACAACATCAGAATTATTCCAACTCCAATTGAATGTACTTCCAGGCGAAACACTCGTCATTTAGGCTACATAAGCAAGAAATGGAATAACAAAAATGAGCCCATTATTTAAAATTACTTATTGAGTTAAAGCTCGAGAATGGAAGATTAATACAAACTGCTCCTTTGGATCTAATAAAAAACATAAGTGAAATCGCATTGAACGTGATATGAGGAATTGAAAATTATCACCACAAAAACTCAAACGATTACAAAAACACAAAAAGATTTTAGTGTTACTCTCTTGAAAAAAAGTTCCACTTTTAGAAGGACTTATTCCATTGGTCATCTGACATCTCCGGTAGATAAAAAAAAATGGAAAAAATGTATTTCGTTAGAGAAAATGAACTTCAAAGAATAACAAGACCGAAACCACTACCTGAACCTTTGAGTTTGCCGATAGTCATCATTAGATCAAGAAACAGTGTCTATTTTAAATTCTTCTTCATTATCTGTATTTGATAAAATACAATGTTATAATCAAATGTTAATGAATTATTTGAATATGAATAAAAAAGAAGAGCACAAAACAACTTGAACTTCCATCCTCACAACAATCTTTTCAGAATATTTTAAATTTTATACCCAAGACATATCAGAAAACTGCTACAAAAATATTCTACAAGAAATGGCTACTAATTCCATCCTTCTTGGACTATAATGATAAAAATGAAATAATAATTCATAATCATACTTTACCAAACCTTCATATTGAAGACTTATTAAAAAAAGTTCTAGTGAAACTAAAAACGAATAATAAATCTAATGGATTACATGAATTTTAAGAAGCCTTATTTCAATTAAATGTCCCTAAATCTATTTTGATATTGTATCAGTGTTTTAAAATTCTCTACTCTGTGAGAAAAAAGAAAGAACATTATAAAACCACCTTCACAGATAGAAAAGTGAAAGGACATTTAGATTTTTTATATTAAATAATGTCTTTTTTTTTTTAATAAATATTTTTAAAAATCTTAATTTTTTTTTTTGTATTTCATGAAAAATCAGACAACCTTTTTTACATTTTTAAAACAAATTTTTATTTAATTAAAATAGCTCCATCAAAGGTTCGTGTAATTTAAAATGTTTGTTAATATAAAAGTTAATAAACATATTAAGATTATATTTTTTCCAAATACATGCAGGGCCGTCTTAACACATTCGTAGACCCTAGGCACCTAAAATTTTGTAGGCCCTTTTAAGAACAACTTTTGCTCAAATATTGAAATATTCGATA
>PXIH01S0002446.1:27097-38163 GCA_003024985.2 Euperipatoides rowelli | reverse complement strand
TGTTGTCATAATGCTACATTTAATTTATTTTTTATTTATTCTTTTAAACAGGTTTAAGTTCTAAATGAATTTACTATTCATAAATTAAAATTTGTTTTCCACAATATACGGCGCTGTTTACTTAACATTCAATCAACAAGTTATGGTAACCTAGCAACGTTTTTCTAATAACATTAAATAAAAAATGCTTACCTGCCCTCCTTCTATAGCAGCTTCAACTCCTGGCATGTCATTCAAAAACGCTAATTAAAAAATACATAAACAAAAATGAGTAAATTATATACTGCATAGGTGAAAGTAACCTAATTTTTTTTTTTTAACACTTTAAAATATTTATACAAAAAGGAAAGAATGTTGTCTAAAAATCAGTATGTTATTAGCATCAAAATTAAGCCTTTAAATATGATCATTTTACTAGAGAGAATTTTGAGTGAATAAATGTTTTGTTTATGTATTTTATCATTAATAAATTTAAACATTTAATTCTTATTGTTGATTTTGATTTATCAATATTATTGTACTAATTAATAATGTATTCACTGTTATCCTTTCTTTTCTTCATTCACAAAATACGGTTTTTCTTTTTCATTTCGCTATTTGAATTATGTTTTGTGCAGATTTAAACATCCGTGCATTTTTGTGTAACGGTGAGAGGATAATAAGTACAGTACATACCGGCCTCGTGAATATTAGGTACTTTCATGGCGGTTGTTTTACATAAACTCGAAATATACTGAGAATATATGATGAGACTTGAAACGAGAGAGACCAAAAAATCCGGAACAAATAAAGAGATAGTATAGAAAATGAATTAAGGTCTGGATTAGAATGGCATTTGTCGGTAGAAATCACGTGTGGAATATGTATCAAATAAAATGCAGTAAGGCACTTATTTGTGTGAGTAGACAGATTAGAAAGTTTCCCGAGTGAGAGCATTAGACTTTTTTTTTTTCCGAGCGGACTAAAATTTATTAAATATCAACTCTTTATTGATCATCAATATTTAAGGCGTCCCTCAAATAAATTGCTATCATTTTATTCGCTTATTTTTTTCCTTATAATGTTTCAAAGTTGGAAAAGCATAAATCTTAGCAACTTGTCTATTTATGCTTAATTTTGCATTAACTTAAAATATTGATTTTAAAATTGTGATATAAATATTAATTATAAAATGTTTAGATTAAGAATAGTTTATTTTGATTCTTGATATTTATGTCAAGTTATTACTGGAACTTTATTGATTAATAAAATTATAAAAATTAGGTCTGGCAGATTGGTCCAGTGCGTAAGACTACTGGCTAGTGTGGTCAATATAATATGTACTACCACCATGCCAAGAACTCGGCGAAACGAATAAAAAAAAAATTTAATTTTACATTTGCAACTAGAAAGAAGAAAACAAAATTACTTCCGATTAATAAGTGTTAAATGAAAATTTAAAAATATATTCAAGAAAATTTCTTACATTTCTAAACTTTTCTTTATATAATTATTTATTTAATAAAATAATTATTTATTTATTGCAACATGCATATTAGATTTAGTCGTGTGACTCGCAGTGATGACATCATGAATATTTATTTTGTTATTGAATAAAGAGTAAAATAACCCTAATTGTTACTTTAAATGGCCAACTTAAAATAATTAATAATTAAAAACAATATGGATATTTATTAGCCTACATTCAATTCATTTATCCATTACAGTAATATAAAAACCATTTTTTGAGGGTTAACACACCAAAATAATGTTTGTTACATCCATCTTTAATTCCATTCCTTCATATGCAGCATTTTTGCTTGCTCAAGGAAAATTTTTTTGAAAACATAATGCTGATATGTTGCTTTTTTAATAATAGATTAATCATGATCAGAATACATTAGATCACTTATAAAATTTTGCATATGTAAAGCATGTTATATGCAAAGTGTGTCCATTGTTATGGGATAATTCATGTAAGTAGGGGGGAAACCTGTGTTCTGGGACAGTCCAAAAATGAGGCTCATTTCCAGTTCCGCTTTGATCACTACCTGTTATGCTCAATAAGTCACTTTCTATCTCTTAAAGGTACACGAGGATTTTACACCCATATATGGGCATATGACATCACATGATGTCACATTCTGAATTTATAGGTCAAAGGTCACTTCCTGTCATGCACAGTAGATCACTTCCGGTGCAAGTAAATCCAAGATTGATGGCTTTATGTACATGTTCCTTCTAGATTAAAGGAGCCAAAGCAAGCTTATATCATCATTTCCAGGAAGATCTATGTAATTTATTTTCTCAGATTGATGACTTAATATTCTGTAATAATGTGTATTCTCTTTGAGGGTCTTAAAGGAGATCATAATTTGTGTGAATGACTCCTGTTTATAGAATAATGAAAACTGAGTTTGAAAGCTGTATTGCTCCATAGAAGTAACTTGTATCCCTCAGTTCCATTGGCATATGCTTCACACATTTAGGAATACTATGAGAATATGATATTAGACCTACTGGTAGTAAATGAGAAATATTTGTAGAATATATGTGGTGACTTGAAGGTTATTAATTTGATGTTAGGCTAACAGCTTGAATATACTAAGTATTGTCGCTTTCTCTGGAATGGGACAACAGAGATAAACAAAATAATGGCTAAATGATGTCAAATAGTGGCCAAAATGGGTGTCCCTTGTTTCTAGAGTAAAAATATGCTAATCAGCCTTTGGATAATCTTACAAACATTTACTTACCTCCACTCTTTATAAAACTTGGTCTGATGAAAACTTTATTAAAGTGATGGATCGGAATGGAAAAGGTTCCTTTTACATTAAAAATAAGTTTCCTTGGTTAAATGAAACCAAAGTAAAAGAAGGAACATTCATAGGTGCTCAAATAAGATAACTGATGAATGATGAGAATTTTGAAGGTCATTTGAGAAAGGTGAAAAATGAAGGCTGGCGGTCATTCTAGAACAGTGGCGTATCTTGACAGTTTGGCGCCCAGGTGGAACTAACTTTTGTTACCCCCTTGACAAATATTTTGTTAAACTTTTTTTTTTTTTAGTTGTCTGGACATTTTATTGACCGTCTGTCTTATTTTCATAAGCTTTTTTTTTAGACCTCACCCCTTCCCTTCATAATTTTTTTCCTATGGGGGGCCACCCCCACAGCCCCTTCCCCTTGGTACACCACTGTTCTAGAATGTGACAAAAAAATACATTTTAGGTAATCACAAGGCAGAAAATTAAGATGTAAGTGATCTTCTAAAAAACTACAAGAATTTGGGCTGTAACATGTCACTTATAATACACTTTTTTGGATTCTCCCTATGACATTTTCTCAAAAATATGGGTTCTGTCAATAATGAACATGTAGATCATTTTCATCAAGACTACTATGGTCAATGGAGAAGTGGTATCAAGGCAAGTGGAGTCTAAATATGTTAGCAGATTATTGCTAAACACTGAAAAGAGATGTTCAAGATGCTACAGACGAAAATCAAATACTGTTGCATTTTAAATAAGATAACATCTGTTTGCAAAGGCAAAAACATGTTATTTTTATTCAAAATTAAATGTTGATTTACATATTAACTTTGAGTGATGGAGAAAAATGGTTTACATATTAAAATGAAAAACATAAATTTTGTGATGATTTTTTTTGTCCAGCGATAATTGTCTGTAAATGGTTTATTTTTATGTTTTAAAACTCATCTTTTTTTTTTCACCTTCATAATTTAAGATGTAAAAGTAGACTGTTCCTGCAAATGTAAAGATGAACCATTGGATTTAAAGGTAAAATTACCCTTTAAATGAGAAGATGGGTTGTCCCTTTAAACATGAAAGTAGAATATTTTAAATATGAAGAGAAATTGATCCTTTAAATGCGAAAATAGACTGCCCTTTTAAATACTAAGGTGGATTGTTCCTTTAAATATGAAAGTTGACTAGCCCTTTCAATATAATGATGCACTATATCTTTAAATGTGAAGGTAACTGTTTCGTCATAGCCTATGTGAAGTGGGCTTTCCTTTAAAATTGATAAGATATTTTCAGTGCCGGATTTAGATTTGATAAGGCCCTAAGCTATTTGAGATATGGTGCCCGTCAGCGCATGCTCGAGTGTAGCGGAGCAACACAGGGGAATCCCTGTGTTTATAGTAAAAGAAATTATATACTTTAAACGTTCCATTTCTATTATAAAATAATAATGAAATAATTTAAAAAATTACCGGTAATACTAATACCGGTAAACCGGTTATCGGTAATGCAAACCCTAGGCACAATAGCGCTTTGTTCTTTGAAAAGATGCGCTAAAAAAATTGGTTGAAGGGTATGGGACGTCCCAGACGTGCAGCATTGTGACAAATAATGCTGCAGTATACAGTATATTTAAGTATATATGACAATTGCTCACTCGGACAATTTTTTTAAGGGGCCCCCAAGAAAGTGGGGGCCCTAGGCTATAGCTTGTTTAGCTTTATACGTAAATTTTGCACTGGATATTTTACATGTCAAGATGGACTACAATTTAAAAATGAAGAGGGTCTGCCCTTTATATTTGACCATGACTGACCATTTAAATGTGAAGGTAGACAACTTTAATGTGAAGCTGGACTACCCCTTTAAAGAAAATTAATTAAAACGAGAATCACGCTATAGATTCCAATTATTTGAAATAATGTATCTATGAATAATTATTTATTTTATAGATCTATTAGAAAATTTCTTATTCGTAATTATTTTTCTGTAATATTATTTGTTCTCTGGATTTATTTCTGTCTTTGCTATTATTTTTACTAATTTAATTTCCACTACAAAGAGCATTGAGATTTGGTAACTATGCAATCAAAATAACAAACAAATAATAAAGTCAAGATCAATCAATACTTCACAAAATTTGAATAATTGAAAGGAAAGATAGGCCTACAACAAATCAGATACTCTGCAAATTAAATCAATAAAAAATAATTAATTATGTAGTTAATATTAATAGTTAAATAGTAAAAGTAAAATTGAAATTTTATTCAATAGTAGGCCTACATATTGTTTTCTGGTGACAATTTATGTTAATAAATAAGTTGCCAACTTTGATAAAATTCTAATTTGAACTGAAGTTAACTAACAATAAAAATTGTAATAAATATGTACATAAATAAATGTCAAACGACAGACTTTTTAATAATTCTTTTAAAAGACATTGTTGAAAGAAAATCATAAACACAAGAAATAACATATTATAGAATTAAAAAATAAATTTAATAACAAGAAATGAAATTACTACAGTACATTCTTAGTCTGAGATTATACATTTAAATATTAGACTTTACTGTAATTTTGAATTTTTCTTCATTAAAGCATATTGGAGGTGGTGTGATTCTCCTTCCAAAAAAAAATAAGATTTCATGGTTACAAAAAAACGACAAGGTTGTATTTTTGTCAAGCAACAATTTGGCTCTTCCTATTGCTCAGCCGCTACTAAATAAGCTATAATAAAGGTTTATATAATCATCATGGTATTATCCAGCCATCAGTGTTATGACAATGCTTCACCAGATGCCTGGTAAGGTGATAAAGATTTGGGAAATTGAGTTTTCATCATTATTGAAGATTTGCCATCAAAATGTGACTTTTTGGTCACTAGGAATGTGAATGTGGCATCAATAGCAGTCCTAAAGAATATGCTTATTTTCCAGGAGACTTATTGCATAAAGAAGGCATGGCCATATGGTCCTATAAACTTAGTCTTACAAGTTACAGCCATTAGTAATCAGCTGAGTCAGTTTTAAACATCTAGGAAAATTATTTGGCTTGAGAGGAAAATGTATGATATCTGCCCAGGAATTGGTTGGTATAATGGGTCAAGACCACAAAACCGGGTGGTGTTTCTGAGGGTTATCTGATTTCAAAGTTAGTGAGGTCAGTGTAACATTTCATCTGGTGAAAGCGGGCTAAGGTTTCTTGGGTCAATATTTAGGCTTGGGAATGGATTTAAATATTTTTACTCAAATTCAACAGATGAGATAATTACCACTTAGCAAAGTTGGCCTATGGAGCTGTCTTAGGTTATCAGTATGCTTTTTACTATTTCTAGTAAGGAGGTTCTGGATATTCTAGTGGTTTGTTATAATTAGGATAGTGATTAAGATATACATGTTTACATTAATGCATATCTAACATTTATAAAATGTTTAAGCTTTCTTGAGCTGGTACATATTCAACTTATCTTGGTGTAGTAAAATAAAATACCTCATATGCAAATATTTTTCTGATGAATCTCATGCCAGAGCATTTAATTTTCAAAAGCTCTGGATTCCATGTAGTATTTGCCATTGTTTATTAGATTTTTGCGAATTTATAGCAATCAACTTCAAAGTCATTTGAGCCAAGCTGGTTATTTTTACAATAGTAACTTTAACTTTGTTTATTTACTTTTAGTCACTTGTTATTGTTAATTTCTTACTATTTTAGAAGACTAATCTGGATGGTGTTATGCAAAAACCAGTCAAGCCACACTTTTAATAAAAAATGAGTTGACCCACTCTAGGTAACCATAAGGGTTTCTTTTTTATGCCTTCAAATCAGTTAAGCCATATCTACCATAGCCTATAGAGAATGAAATATCAACACTATTATATGCATTTATGCTTATATTGCAAACTTTAAATGCATTTTACTCAAAACAATACCCATGTCATGTGGCTTGTTGGTTATTGCATAACACCGTAACAGTAATCCATTTTAAAAATACCTTATCCAATTATGGCAAACTTTAATTTTTACTTATATATTTTACCTATGATAAACTTTGTTATTTATAATCGAAAACTATAATCAGAATGTTTCTATTATTTGATTTTTTTTTTTTTTTTTACTTATTTTATATTATTGCATTTATTAAAGAAATTTGCTTGAAAATTAAAAAACTAAAATTCAAATAATTATGAGAAAAGGAGTGTCAGTATTTGACCTAATAATAAAATATTTTTAATAATAAAGTGTACCTAATTAGGGAATGAACCCAGCCTGGTTTCACTAAAAGTTTATCAACTTTCTAACTTCACAGACAAATGGCCTTAAGTTTGAATTTTTAATTTGTAATCTAGTGTTAGTTAAAAGTTTTAACAAATTAAATTTTTAATTTGTTAAATTTTCTTCTATTAGATAACTAATCAGAAAATTGTTCTTTTAGTTCATACCAAATGAAGGGTTGACTAATTAAATGGATTCAATTAGATGGAATGTTGAAAAGGCAAACACTAGACCACAGCTGTTAGCATTTATTTCACTAGGGATCAAATTAGAGGAAATTTCTTAACATGTCAAAATAGAGTCCTGAGAAAGTTTAAAGAAAAGCCTCCCCATATGTGAATTTTAAAATCAGTTATTATGAACCCTATTTTTTTTAATAATAATAAAATTAAATGTGTAATAATTTTATTTGTTTAATCTTTGGCCTAGGCATGAAAAGATGGGTGGGGGTGATTTAACACCCTTTTTTTTTAAAGAAATTTCAGCCTTAAAATCTACTTATTGCATAATTGCAGTCAAAAAGAATAGAATGATAGGGTGCCCTATGAGGTATCGTCTAAGAACACAGATGAAGCTGAAGGTACTATCTTGTTGCAGCCAAGACTTTCCATCTGTTTAATGATAACGTCGCCGGTATTTCACCTTTTTGGGAAAAGAAAATGATTTAACACAGAGCCAATAGGACAAAATTAATGATGAAATTCTTTGTTAACCAATTCAACAAATCAGGAATGAGAAAAAGACTTGTATATCCATCAGGTAAACAAGAAGTCATGATTGAAAGAAAAGACTATAGGCTTGGTCCCATTTATATAGCAAAGAGGATGAACTTACAAACAAGAGATATAAACCTTTTTATAATAGTTCAAATATTAACACATACCCAACACAAACATCATGTTAAATTCAATTACATCAGTAATATTTTCAATACAAGAGGGTGATGGAAAGACTTTATCTCACTGCTTTTAGTCAGCCTCCTCTTAGTTCAATGATGATCAGCAATGTTTTGATTATAACAAAAGAGTGATGGGAATACTTCAGCTGACTGCTATTAGGGCACCTCCTCTTAGTCCTGTACTTAATGGCATTGTTGTTGGAAACATCAGAATCGGGACTAGAATGAGACCAGGAGTTAGAGGCATCATGGCTACCTGTTAGAACATGTGCTATAACTATGTCCTGGTAGTATAGTGTTACGAGTAGTATTCCTATGTATTAACATAGCAGTCGATCTAATGTTTGTTTANCAAGACAGCCTTTGTAGAGTCAGAATGTATGATTGGCTGATCGACCATTACCAATGGGGGCCCCAGCTCCTCCCCCCCCCCCCCCCCCCCCCCCCCACAATTTTTTTTAGTGTTCTTACCTAGAAACTTGTCTCCAAACTTTTGTATTTTCTTTTCTATTCCCATGGCAAAAATAAATAACTTTATTTCTTAAAATGATTGTTTTAATAAATAAAAATGTCAATTAAATGAGAATAAAATGAGGATGTGTGATAATGCTATTGACATAGTATTAAACATGATAATACACTATAGTTTAAGAACAGTATATCAGTGTTAAAAACAATTTTATTTTTATACAGCTTAGTATTAATGATAATAAAAATGGTTTAAAGTCAGTATTTAAATTTATTATTCCCTGTCAAAATTTTTCAGTAAGATTTTCAAAATTATAAATTTATGCATTTATATAGATAAAACATGCCAGACTTTTAGAATTACTATTGTGATCAACCTGATCATATAATAAAACTCCTTTTTGTACAAGCAGTCATACATTAAAAATTGCAAAAGCATTTACATTTTAGAGAACAATCTTTAAAATATCACGGATTTGGAAAGAAAGTCAATAAAACTATAGGTTTATCTTGTATTGAGAAGGTTGAAATAAGATGCATTTAAATGAAAATTAAAACTATAAAATAAAAATTAATAATTTCATTATTTTAAAAATATGAATATAATAGATACAATTTTTTGTATGTTGTTTGGGTCACCTAATTACCAACATATTTTCTATAAACTATTATACACTGGCAAACACTTAACAGTATTTCAGTTGAAAACTCAATTTAAAGTTGTCAAAATGTTTTGGGAAGCAATTCATCACCCTATGCCTTCTCCTACCAAAAAAAAACCTTGCCCCACTTTTTTGTACTTGTAACACCCAGTGTTTGCTCTGAGTGAATATTCACTATTGTTAGTCCTTTTATTATAATGTGAAATCAGATTATTTTTTGAAGTAAGGGGAGGGGAGTACTAAGCTCATTATATCTGGAATGGTGTGCTAGCCCTCATCTCACTGAGGTGAAACCTCTTTCTGTCTACAAAATTATGTTGTGGTGTGCTAGAAAGAGATACTAATCAGCGCACATTATAATCAACAATTTTATTGCGTTTTTAACATCTGCACATCTATTTTCATGATTCCAGAAAGGGCTAACGGAAGTTATGTCAAAATTATCAAAATCGCTAAAAAATGAATATTTTACCCCTTCATCATCATAGGATTGGGGCATAGTGGGTTTAATATGTAGTAGGACATAGGATCCAGGGCTATGGAAGGTTAAGACAGTTGATTATCATAGGGTTTGGACATAGTGGGTTTAATACTTAGTAGGACATAGGGTTCAGGGTTATGGTAAGGTTAGGACTGTTGATTATCGAAGGTTTGGGACATAGTGAGTTTAATAAGTAGTATGACATAGGGTTGAGGTTCCAGTAAGGTTAGGACTTTTAATTATCATAGGGTTAGGACATAGTGGGTTTAATATGTAATAGGACAGGGTTCAGGGTAAGGTCAGGACTGTTGATTATCATAGGGTTAGAACATAGTGGGTTTAATGTGTAGTAGAACAGGGTATAGGGTTATGGTAAGGTTAGGACTGATGATTATCATAGGGTTGGGACATGGTGGATTTAACACGTAGTAGGGTTTAGGGTTATTGTATGGTTAGGACTGTTGATTATCATAGGGTGGGGCATAGTGGGTTTAATACATAGTAGGACATAGGATTCAGAGTTATGGTTAAGGTTAGGACTGTTGATTATCATAGGGTTGGAGCATAGTGGGTTTAATACACAGTAGGACATAGGGTTCAGGGTTATGGTAAGGTTAGGACTGTAAATAAAAAATTTAAGCTGCTATCCTTTTTGATCACATGACTGAAATGTTATTTTAGCCTTACTAGACCAGTGTATTTTTTGGCCAGGCTAGTATTTTTTGATAGTCCAATCATGCTTATTTTCATAGGCATAAAAATATTGTGATTTAAATCATGAAGGTACTGTACCTTCGTGATTTGAATATATTGTTTGTACAGTTTTTATAAAAGTTATTTTGCATTGCGAGTATAGAATCAAGTGTTGGGTAAAAAAATATTAATCATTATAAAAATATATAATCACAAATTACTAAATAGTTATTCATATCTATTTTATAATTTAAGATATTTAATGTCTGGTTATAATACTATATTTTCAGTGTAAATAATGAGAAAAGGAGGAAAAAACAGGTCTGTGCTTAAGGATGACACAATCAAGGCAGACTTAAATGACTTGAAAAATCAAGTTTGAAATTGACATTTAAAACAATTCCCAGTCAAGATTTACCATATGAAATGGTAATGTCTGAAATTTAATTTTGTCTAGGACCCAGAAAAACTTTAATATCGAACACTGTATTCGATAAGATAAAGAAAGAGAAAGATAGCTAAAGAGAAAGATAGATGAAGTTTAAGATAGAGAAAGATAGATAAAGATAGAGTAAGATAGATATAGCGAATGATAAAGATAGAAAGATAGAGAAAGAGAAAGAAAAGAGATTGAGAAAGAAAGATTGAGAGATCGAGAAATAGAGAAAGAGAAAAAGAAAAAGAAATAAGACATGTATTTACTTATGTATATGATATATCTATTAATTATTTATTACTAGCTGAAGTGCCTGGCGTTCCCTGACCATTTTAGAACTTCTCTGCCTGCATTATCCCTTAATGCTACTCTCCTCCTTAATCCCACCCTCCCTTAATCCCAATCTCCCTTCC
>PXIH01S0002443.1:0-12075 GCA_003024985.2 Euperipatoides rowelli | reverse complement strand
TTTTTTTTTTTTTTTTCAAGATACCGGTAAATGAAGCATGTATTAAGCCTTCAGGCAATAAAGCTCACATATGTTTTTAAATACAAAGGAATAGCCAGCAGCTATAAACCATATTGTACATATTATAATGCATATATGGAAATACTCTTTCCCCATTTAGGATTAAATTAATTTTTAATAGCCAACTGTAGAAAATATTATTTTTTAAAACTTTTTAATTTCTGTAATTTTCTTTTCATTATGCATATTACAGCTCATCATTATGATAAAAAAAAATATTAAAAATATAAAAACTGTGAAAAAATATATTTTTTGTCACAACAAGGCTTGGATATAATATACAGTACATTCAAATGACGTTTGACTGTATACTGTATATATTATATTGAATCCAAAGACGTATGCAGGAAAAAATTCAGGGGAGGATAACAATTTATATTTTTTGGTTGTAAATATTTTGATAAGCTATTTTTTTTTTTTTTTTTTGGGGGGGGGGGGGGTTGTATGGACGTTTTGATAACCATTAAATAAATGACACCAGTTGTTTTATTAATGCCATCGTAATATTATTATTAATCGTATAATAATCGATACTTCACACTTTTAATATTATTAAAGCTGGCCAACTTTATATTAAATACCTACATTTTTGGTTGGTCTCATTTTACAAGGGGGGGGGGGGTGTCTGCACCATTCATTCACCTTGATTGAATCTACTTAGTCATCCTTATATAGAGTTACATTTTGTACTATTTTATTCATTACCTTGTTTAGTGTTGTAAAAATGTCACCCTCTTACATGCTTACCTGATTAGTTCAAGATGTTGACACCTATGAGAGTGGCGCTGGTGAATATCCATACAACCAAGGTCTTGCATACAACAGCTTTCTGGAATAATCTTGAGATCGTTCATGCCATTCCCCCTCTCATATCATCAAGTCATCATTCTCGACTTCAATTCATGTCCTATGTATTGGGTGGGTCGTCTATTTACCTGAATCCTGTATTTTTAAAACAAATTCAGAGTGGGGAGGCCCAAGTAATTGTTAGTTGTTGAAGTACATGTGTAAGCTTAACTTTACATTTCTAGTATTTACTTATTTATTGATCCTACAATAAACATGTATTTAATTGCAAAAACTGTTTACATCCATGTAACTTGTGCTGAGGCCCAGGCTTGTTACCTTGCGGTATGCTATGATTAGCACTACACGGGCTACACTATCTTATGAGTCCGCCTTAATACAATTTTTATTATAAATAAGCTGCAGTATATCTTAGTTAATTCTGTTGATACAATCACAAATTGTTTGTTCTTTATGATGTCAGATATCTTCAGAAAACTCTTGTGTCTGGCTCTTCTGTAATATAATCTCTGGCTGAGTAAATATATCTGGTGTTTGTTTTCTGTGATGTCATAGGTGTTCAGAGAACTTCTGCTTCTAGCATTTCTGTTAAATGTAATCTGTAACTTATGACAAGCTCATCTCTTGTTTGTCAGCTACGATATTGCATGTCAAGATAACTACTGTGCGTGCCACTTCTTTTAAATGTAATTATTTAACCCAGGATAAATTAATCTATTTTTTGTTTTCTGTGATGTTATAGATGAAGAAAATCTACTGTAAATGTTGTCTGACTGGATAAATTCATTTCTTGTTTGTTTTCTGTGATGTTATATATTGTATGTTCTGAGAAGTCCTGGATCTTCTGTTAACCTAATCTCTAATTCAGTGAAAAATTCATCTCCTATTTGCTCCTTTGATGTTACTTATGTTTTGAGAACTCAAGAATCTTTTGTTAACATAATCTCTAACTAAGGAAAAGTTCAGTTCACCTCTTGTGTTTAACTCAAATAACATTTGTTTTAAAGAAGTGGATTTTTTTTGGTTTTATAATGTATTATATTTACCAATTACCTTTGTAAAGAAGGTATATTCGCATTGTATATGGTAAACCACATTCCTATTGTTAGAGTGGAAAAGTTCAATGATTGTAAATGATTAAATAATTAAAATAAAGTAAATTATATACAGTATACCTGGCCTTCGGTTTTAGTCAATTTTAATTGATCTTTACCATTCATTAATTGCCATTTATTTTCAACAAATTTCATCATGTGACCTATGAAATGAATAATTAATCAACATTATAATTTAATAATTTATTTATAAAAGATTGAAAATATCTTAGTATTAACATAAGCCATGATAAATGCTTTGAATCTATGTGAACTGGTTTAATGGATTATTTTTTTAGTTGTAAAATTGCACCAAGTTTATTAGTGTAAGCTCACTGATTTTCTTTCGCTAAGATATTTTTTTATCACAAAGATAAAATGAGAACACAAAATGTTAATCCATAAGTAGATTGACCAATATGGAAGCCAAAAATTGAAAACTTACTGTATTTATCGCAAAGATAAAATGAGGAAAACCACAATATTTCAAACTATTAATGTATTGAGTATTATGGAAGCCACAGCAAATGCAACATTTCTTTATCACAGATAAATGAGGAAAACTACAACATGTCAATCTATTAGTAGATTCACCATTATAGAAGCCACAGAAAATGGAAAATTTCTCTATCGCAAAAATAAAATGTGGAGAATCACAAAATGTCAATACATTAGTAGAAGGACCATTATAGAAACCACAGCAAATGGAAATTTTTTTATTGCAAAGATAAAATGAGGAGAACCACAAAATGTCAATTCATTAGTAGATTGACCATTATGTAAGACACAGCAAGTAGAAAAAAAAAATTATTGCAAAGATAAAATGAGAACAACTACATGTCAATCTATTAGTAGAAGACTATTATGGAAGAAATACCCATTCCCTGCTAGTGACTTAGTCAATTTCATGAGTGTGTCTTAAATCGGGACTTTGACAACTTAAAAAAAAAACCCTACAGCTTAGTACAGCCAAATATGCAATGTTTTATAACATTTGTATATTTTAAACTGCACTATAACAAGATTTTTCACATTGTAAAATAATGGAAAGGAAGAAACCTCACTTTCCGTCAAAGACACATAACTTTTATTTACAAAGCTCTATAAATTTTTATAACTTTGTTACAATATTTTAAAAAAATTAAACTGATTTTATTAATCAATATATTGATTTATCTCAAAAAAAAAAAAGGGTAAACAATTTTTGAATCAATTTTAGCCGATTCTAAGATATTTATAAAAAAAAGTAATAGAAATATAGAGCATTAAATTCTAAACCAAAAAATATCTGTGGAGGATTCTTTAGCCATACTCTACACCCCACCCACAATTTTATTTTTAAACTAAGTATAATTATATCTTGATAATATTAAACTTTATTTTTTTAAAAAACAAATTTATTCGCATTATAACTATACAATAAAGAATGCAATGAATTTTATACATGAGAAGAAATGTAGAGCGTATGACAATTTTCAATTTCATAAAAATATTCATGGGTTATGCAGTAATTAAACCAGTGCAGCAACTATTATAAACTTTATTTTTTATAATTCAATAATTTCAGAATTAAATAAATTAGCATAATTTAAAAAAAAAAAAAATTTTTGTGTTATAGAGGGGTGTGAAAAAAATTTACAGTACTTTATGAAAGTGTGGAAATGTATGCAATATTAGTCTGAAAAACTAAGATTGTATAAATTATTTGTTTGAGAACTGTAGTACCGTTTAATAATTTATTTATTTATTTATAAACAACTGGACGTTTAATAATTGGGAGAACATCGGACTCCCCTTTTTATTTTGATTAAACTTAAATATATGAACCAGAAAGCTAGAATTTTTATGAAATAACACATTTTATTTAATAGCTGGTTCTAGGCTATTATTAAATAATATACTACATGTTAAATGAACATAATGTAGATGATTTTATGTCATTAATGAACTAAATGTCAAATACATATGTTCCATGATGTTATTAAAAATATTTAACAAACGGTAGTAAAAAAATTATAGACTACCGTATATCAATATAGAAATCAAAAATTAAAATAAATGTGTACATAGGTAAGGATTGTACATTATTATACATGAAATTCTAAAATTAAACTGAACTATAACCTACATTATAAACTAATCTACTTACCAAGCGATATACAGTAAGTTGTAGTGTAAATCATTCAAATAAATTTCTAATCAAACTTACAGATAGCAAATGTTTACATGATTTACCTTAAATATAGAAATTTCTTAATTAAAAAAAAATAGAAGACAACATGACCAAATCGCAATATCTAAAATCAGAACTGTTAATGTTAAGATGTCACCAATGCACAAGATCATGATGACTGTGAACACCATTGCATTTGAAGGACATGTTTAATACTTAGTAAATAATAACTAAATGAAGGACTCATGTATTTATACTATTTCATTTTGTAAGATTTTTAACTAAAAATAAAGTACAGTAGGCCTAGTTCTTTTTTTTTTTTAATGTTGAAAAATCAATCTAAATATAAATTAATGCTAGGAATACAATTACTGTATTTATTTAAGAATTGTAAGGTTTTCTAATGATTTGCTTGTTGGCGATACTCAAAACTTGACAGGATTAAAACATTGAACTCCGATAAACTTACGATACATTTCAGGATTTTAAACAAAAAAAAATGTCACTCCCGTAAACACTAACAACTATTAATATTGCCTATCTTGAAGCATACTATTGTTTAGGATTTTTTTATTCAGCAACTTTGTTCAAGCATAGTGGTTTATTTATTTCAATTAAGATCTTAGATGACTATTATTGTAGGCTACACAAAAAGTTTCGGAGTTAACTAACATAATAATCATATTTTGAATGTTTCTCAGATAACCGACATTCTAGGATAATTAGCTTGAACTTATGAGTTTATATTAGTTTTTATATTGATTACTAATTTATCTTTTATCGTAGTTACTATTATACTATTTATCAACCGACACTGTTAAATATTTCAAATATTTTAACAACTTGTACGGAGTGTTTCAATGTTTTAACAACTGGTGTGGTCGTACCGGCTAAATATCAGCACTGAATATATTGTAGCTGGTAATCTAGGATATTAAAAATGATAAAGTACGTGGCAAATTTTCAAAGCAAGGACATTCAAATTATTGTATTTTGTTATTTAATAACATCATTAAAAATATAATGTTGATGACAACCATGTTTGCCTCTAAACTTGCCAGCTTTTACTAAAAGAAAGATTTTTGTGCTGATAATAAATTCACTTGAAGGAAGAACTTTTGGTATAGTTATTGAGAGGACAATCAAAGTGGTGTTAATTTGATACCAAGACTGTCAGTTTTCATATCAAATAGTGATAAGGGGGGGGGGGGGGGGGGGGGGGGGGGGGATGGGCAGATATGTCTAAAGTACTCATTAGTTTTGATAGCATTTGATTTGGATGTCTGAAATTCCTATTCATTTATGATGGTTGGATAATAATTTTCACACAATTATAAAATTAAAAGAATTCAGCATAGTAGCTGTTATGTATTAAGAAATGAATATAAACTGTATATTATTCATGCATTGCATACATGTCATTTAAATATGAACTGTGATATCCGTGTTCTGAAAGTAACAAGTTACATGTTCTAAAGTTATTTCTCATTCCATGTTCTGAGACTGTTTGAAGCAGATCTGCTAGATCTGTTGTCATAGTAGAATAAAGTATTTATATTAAATTATAAACTTATAGNTATTGTAAATATTTCCATAATATAAATTATTTAATTTTGTACATATTTTTGACTACTGGTGACTCATCTTGACTCCTGTGGAGAAGTACAATTGGTCCTATATACTGTTTAACAATAGACCTGAATAAACCCTCCCTCCTTTGATGCCCCAACCTATGGATGACATAACATCTGTAATGTGTTTTTTAAATTTTATTGGAAACTGAACTTTTAAATATTAAAAATTACTCCCCTTAAACCTCATTGGATTGGTTTCCTTTACTAAAACTTGGGACAGTCAATATGCTAATTCTTTGCCCTAAGCCTGTATTCTTAAAATTTATGGGTATAAAGGTTAGGACTTGGATCCAGAAAGGTTGATTCAAAAATAAAATTTTTCTCTACTCAGAAGTCCCATCACCTGAAAGAAATATTGAAACTACATAAATAAGCTGATATAAGTAAGCCAAGCTGCAGCCAGCACCAGCCCATCTCCAGTCAACGAGCCACAGCCATAAGTTATATTTCTCCATACTTTTATTAGCACTTTGACATTTTTCCATACTATTCCAATCCGCTACCAGTCCATCATCAGCAGCTAGAAGAAATGGTGCCATCCCAGACAAGAGTATCCAGACACAGCTGAAAAATAAGATTTCACCTAAACTGACATGTTAAATGATCCCACTAAAGCACCTACTCTACATCAATTGAAGGCTGTGGATGAAGCTAAAAGGTGGAGTGGATATTTTTCACTTAACATCAGAGAAATAAACCAGCTAAAACAGATGATAGCCGAAGGCAAGCACTGTGGACCAGATCCCTGTCCTATTATGTTCACCAGCTTAAAGAATCTGAGGCCAGTGTATACCACAGATCTATCCCACTTTGACAGCTTGAGACCGAATCCCTCTGCATAATGCCCCAAGAAAGCTGAAATAATCTTGACTGTCTCTAAGCATTGTGATCGACCTCATCATAGAAGCAATCTGATTCAATTTTTAGCAACATATACTTTATTTTATACTTAACATTTTAAAGAAGATTTCATATTCAAGAATTAACTTACCAAGCAGTTATTTCACCATAGAACCTTTTTTTTCCTGAACATTTAAATATTTAACTTTCAATTTAATTCAAATATGTGCCCCATAAACAAAGTACTCTGGTCCTTTATAATTCGAGTGGGAGGTCCAAAAATGGATACAACTTCTCTCAGGACTCGCATAGAAACAGATGAACTGGTGTTTCACACTGGTCACAATATGGTATACTATTGTGTATTAAGGACTGAATATAAACTGTATATTATGCATGCAATGCACAAATGTCATTTAAATATGAACCCAGATATCCAAGTTTTGAAAGTAACAAGTTATGTTCTAAAGTTATTTCTTATTCCATGTTCTGAGACTGTTTGAAGCAGATCTGCTAGATCTGTTGTCATAGTAGAATAAAGTATTTATATTAAATTATAAACTTATAGTTTATTTATTGATCCTTTAGGGATACAATAACTGGCGACAAGTCTGATTCTGAACCCTAAATATATATATTTAAAAACATCTTTATTTTTTTTAGTCCAGAAATATAATAATAATGGAATGTAAAATCAGCAAGTTTGATTCGAATCTAATTACATGGCCAAGATATACGGATCAAATTAAATTGTTTCTGCAGGCTAATAAAGTAGCCGAAGATTTAAAAATTCCAACTGTGCTGACTGTAATAGGCGATGTCACCTTCAATCTGTTAAATGATTTAGTAGCACCAGCCAAACCTGGAGATATGGGACTCCAAGAAATTTTTACCGTACTTGAGCGTCATTACAATCCCAAGCCACTTTCCCGGATCGAACGTCTCAATCTGCGGAAGAGCAGGCATGAGGAAGACGTATCGGTAACAGATTTCGTAGCAGCACTGAGGAAAATGATTATAAATTGCGGGTTGGAAGAGAAGTTAAACTTCTACCTAGTTTATCAGTTTATATACGGTATAAATGATCAATCAATTAAAAAAATATTAGAGCCCAACAACATCGATTTCAATGCCTTATTACAAATTGCGATAACAGCAGAAATGTTGAGCAAGGCTACTAACAAGGTAAACAGCGAGAACCGTTTGCCTGTCAAGGAAATTTTTAGTTTAAATAAACTAAAAAAGTTAGTAAACACTGCGGCGGAAGAAAACATAATGAAAAGTATTGCAGATTCAAAACTGCTACCTGCTTCGGCTGTGGTAAACAGGGACACTTACGGTCAGTATGCAGAGAAGCTGCAAAAGTTAAAATAAAAGCTAAAACTGTGAACCTTTCCAGAACAATCGATAAACAAAAAGCCGTGGCTGAAAACCCAAGCGAAGCAGACAATCCTAATCAGAAATCTGGCGACTCTGATTACGAGACAAATAACTTATTTGTAAATACGCACACTGCGTTGAATTACGACGGCAGCAAACAGATTATCCCCAGATTCTAATAGATGTCAACATCAAATTTGAATTACTGTAGATACTGAAGCACCGATAAGCATTATGCCAAAGAAAATTTTTGACAAATTTTGGCCTAAAAAGAATCTAAAACCAATGAACATTCTACTTAAAACTTTTAGTCAAACTACAAAACCTGTAGACTACTGTGAGGTAATGGCAAAATGCAATAACTTTGAAGCTAAAAGGTTAGAGTTATTAATAATTGAAAAAGGTGACAAACCACTCCTGGGTCGAGCCTGGTTCCACCAATTGGGAATCAGCATGAACAATATTTTTGATGCCCATCCAACACCCACACACATAGCGCACAGAATGAAACAAAGAAAAAAGTAAGCCCAGCTAGTAAACTTTTACAAAATAAAAATACTTGCTTAAAAGAATTGATTAACATTTTAGAAAAAGAAACCAAGTTAATTACCCCCAAGGAAGGTAATTTTAATTTTAAATCCAACCACCTGCAACCAACAATAAAAAGAAACAACAAGCAAAATCAAAAAGAAAATTAGCAAATAAAAAGCAATCATCCGAATACAAAAAAATTGGTATCTGGATCAATAGCTTTAAAATCTTGTTAGATAAAAGAAGAAATAGTACCAAAAGTAAAATAAAAAACTTTAAGGGAAGGAGTGATATGTATAAACTTAAGGGAAGGGGTGATATTGTGTATTAAGAACTGATATTACATGTCATTTAAATATGAACCGTGATATCCGTGTTCTGAAAGTAACAAGTTTTATGTTCTAAAGTTATTTCTCATTCCATGTTTGAGACTGAAGCAGATCTGCTGGATCTATATATTATAGTGTTTATTAGAAAATGCAATTGATATACATATGAGAACAGATATGAAAATTTAAAAAGTAACAATTTAGCCCAATTAAGGATATACAGTAATTGGGCTAAATTATATCCTTAATTGGGCTAAACATTCTACTCTGTTGTCAGAGTAGAATAAAGTATTTATATTAAATTATAAACTTATACTTTATTTATTGATTCTTTAGGGATACAATAGTAGTTTCTCTTCATTTCGATACAGTTCTGCAGAGCTGATTATTAACGATATAAATACAATGCAACATATTTACATCATATACTACTTTTCATTAAGCTCGTAAAAATATTATTTAATACAATATCAAAGCAGACGATATTACATTATTTAAATTCCTAACTTTTATCCTAACCTGAAGTTCTGAACCCTAACTCTAACTACCGTAGTTTAACACTAAATATGTGGCAACACTAAATACGCACATAAATCCGCTCACCTGCGCATGGTCTATCAATTCAATTTCAGGTAATCAACTTTGCGAAACGGCACCCTTTCATTTAAATTTATGTATTCCAAAAATCATGTTAAGGGGGGAAAAAAAATGTACAATCAAATATTATCACCAGATGGCGGTAAACATATATTACCATCTTTGTTGTGTTTCATCCATGGTGATTCTTCAATCAATGCTACCAATAACATAGGAATGTCATGAGTGTTTAGGACCCTAGAGGATATGCTCACAGGCAAACTAGAATAAAAAATAGTTTTTAAAGAAATTAAAACATTTGATTAAATACAGATTTTAAAAATTATAAAATAAATAACTGTGACAATAATATTTAAATGAGCCAAAACATAAAGGAGGGAATAACTTTTCCCATTGGTGTAATTTTAAAATTTAACAGAAATTATATATTGTTTTAAAAATCATTAAAAACTAAATGATTCAGATGACATTGCTTATCTGTGTTTATATTTAATCACTTGATCCATATGTGCATCAGTGGCATTTATGTACTTTGTAAACCTTTCGATTTCAAATTACAGTGTAAGACACTTATTTCATTACAACTCAGCATTAATTGAAAAGTGGAAGTTTTTTAACACCCTTCTAGAAACACCAAAAAAAAAAAAAAAAAAAGCAGTTAAAAGCACAGAAATTGCTGTGGTTTTCATAATGGTCAATCTATTAATCAATTGATATATTGCAATTATCCTCATTTTATCTTTGCAATGAGAAAATTCTATGGCTTCCATAATAAATTGTCAATCTATTAATGGATTGATATATTGCAGTTTCATTTTATCTTTGCAATTAGGAATTGTTGTGGCTTTCATAATGGTCAATCTATTAATGGATTGACATGTTACAGTTCTCCTCCATTTTTCTTTGCAATGATAAATTGCTGTGGCTTACATAATGATCAATCTACTAATGGGTTGACATATTGCAATTCTTCTTATTTTATCTTTGCATTGAGGAATTGCAGAGGCTGACCTAATGGTCATCTACTAATGCATTCACATGTTGCAGTCAGTGGTGTCCCAAGGGGGGTGCGGCCCGCACCACATGCCATCATAGAAAAGGGTGCCACCTAAATATTTTTTTTTTGGGGGGNGGGGGGAGGGGTGGTGCAAATAAACTCTTCTGTAAGAAATCATGGAATAAATAAATGTTTTGGTAATTTCTTCTCATTTCATATACTGTAATTTAGTATAAATGATTTTAGTCAAGTGAAAATATCAAACTAGCTTCAAATTAATCTTAGAAAATTAATAAAACTTGACATGATAAAATAATAATACCTATCAACAAAAAAGATCCGCCCGCCCTATTGTTTTAAAAAAAAATTATTCCATTTACAGTACTTGCCGACTGTTACATAAAATTGTACACATTTTTAGTCTTTTCTCTTTAAAAAAAAAAAAAAAAAAAGAAACTTTCTTCAGGTTAAGAAAATAACACAGATTATAAGAGAGTTAAGGCTGGTTCACAGCATTAAGTTAAGTCTAAGTAAAGTTAAAACTTTGGGTTTTGACCAATTATAGCAAACCTGTTTTTAGACTTAGAACTTTGACTTAATAAAACTTTAGAATAGGAAAAATCCTATTTTTCCTGTAACTTTGACTTAGAATAATTAAGCAGCCAAGTTTTTTTTTTTAAATGTTATGATTGGATAAACGGGATTGCCTTAATTTCCTAGTTTTGCAATTAGCTTGTTTACTAAAACTATGCAGGGTTTCTAGATGTTTATTATTGAAAGCTTGACCTTCACCCTTATGTGCTCTTCAAGGTCTTTGTTAAATAATAAATATACGGTAATAAAAATAAATAGATTTTAATGTATACAGGTATCATAAGATATAAAATTAAAACTATGGAGACACGTAACAGTATTATAGTATGTGGAGAAAATTGAGAGGGAAGTGGAAAAAAAATAAACATCAAAAAAATAGATAATAGCAACATAAATTAAATTGTCCCCCCCCCTCCCTTTCCCAAGAAATTTTATTGTCTTTTAAATGTTTCTTGTGTAGGGGTTCAGTGATGCATGGAGGTGTGTGTGTGTGGGGGAAGGGGTAATGGGTCATGCTCCCACCCCCCTCCCAAATAAAAAGCTCATCAACTTTTTAAACTTAGCCCCCTCCAAAATTATATCTTCGGTGAGCCACTGTAAGGGTTCCTCAGGATATGAAAAATTATTTTAGGGATTTCCTCAATGGAAAAAAGATTGAGAAACCTTGCACTAATGGATTGACATATTGCAGTTATCCTAATTTTATCTTTGCAATGACTAACAGCTGTGGCTACATTATGATTAATCTACTAATGGATTGACATTTTGTATTTCTCATTTTATCTTTGTAATAAAGAATTGTTGTGGCTTCCATAATGGTAAATCTACTAATGGATTGAAATATTGCAGTTCTCATTTTATCATTGCAATGAGTAACAGCTACGGCTACATTATGATTAATATACTAATGGATTGACATTTTGTAGTTCTCATTTTATCTTTGTAATAAAGAATTGTTGTGGCTTCCATAATGGTCAATCTACTAATGGATTGAAATGTGGTAGTTCTCATTTTATCTTTGCAATGAGGAATTGCTGTG